>CAAKMY010036349.1:0-22790 GCA_901111285.1 Corrigiola litoralis
CCACGTGAGAATTTTGCAAAGGAAAAGAAGTTACAAAAAAAAGTCATGACACTCTTGAGTTTAGTGTCATCTCATGACATTGGAAAAACTTGAGTGTCATGAGAAAAGGTCCCCCAATTTGCTCTGCACATGCCAAGTGGCACTTTTTGATTTGCCCAGAAAAATCTATCTACAATAAATCTTGTTATGAGTATATTTATTATTTTAAAAAATCAAAAAATTAAATAAAAAATACCAACACTCATATTTTTTTGTACTCTACAAATAGAGACTAAATTTTATATATTATTAGTAATTTCAAGTTTTATTAAAAAATAAAAGATACAAAGAGAATGTTCATGGGCTATATTATAAAGTATGAGAGAGAGAATAAAGGCAAGGTGGGTAAGAGAGTCACCAATGAAGTGGAAAAAAAGTACTAGAGTGTCAAGGAGATGTGGCAACTAAAAATATTATAAAAAATTGGTGACACTCAATTTTGAGGGTTACCAATAAACTTGGTCTAACATACACGATTAGTAAGTGTCAGCCAGTTGTTAGTCTATGCACTTGTTATATGACTTATGACCCTTGGTCCCCAATGCAAGCAGGCGATATTCAAAAACAGCTGTATAACATTGTGAAGACAGCACAATCATACGTAATACAGTGTTCTTAAATATTAGGTTCGACTATAAATTGTAGTACTTCATTACGGATCATATCATATTGGAGTATATCATCACGTGCATCCAAATGTGCATCAAAATGTTGGCAAGCCACGCCGTTGGCATTCAATGTCCTAGTCTCCTAGATGTTGCTTGGATATTTTTAATTGGACAAATTGCAATAGAGACAGGGACACATTTGGTTGGCCACAGGCCACAGGCCACAGGCCACAATATCATATCCATTGGCTGTACGAAATGTCAAAACTTAAAACAAAGATTAAGGATCATACCATGGGAGTTTACATCCCAATGGAAATATTCTCAACAAAAAAAAAAGAGACACTTGAGAGTAAACATTTTTGGACAGTGCAACATTCATTAGCCATTCTTTTAAACTCTAAGGCGTTATTTGACACCGGTTTTCAAATTAAGAATGACCTAGCAAGATTTGTACCAAAACTACCAATAACTCAAATATTATAGTAATTAATTTTTTCTTTCTCCAATGAAGTGACTTATATTATAGCCTTATAGGGAGGGATATGATGATTCGAATCCACGACAATATCAAGACAAGTTGAATTTCTAATCTTACTCTTCAATAACTCGAAACTTAGATAAAGCTATCTCACATTGTGTAACGACTTTACCAACTTAGCAAGCTCGTACAAGTACCAATCATGCTTATGATGACTGAGAATCTACTTGGGTTAACAGTGAAATTGGTACTAATTTAAATAAGCTTCAAATGAGATGGATAATATATGATGTACCTTCTGTACTCCACATCCATGGCTCCAAGCTTTAGAGCTTGTATGTCCTTGCCAGGTAAAGACATGGCCCTGAAAGCTCTGCTACTCAACATTAAGTCTGTCTTATTATTCTTATGAACGTCAGTCAATATGACCTTAATCCCTGATTTACTGCACATATCACTATCCTTGCATCTTATCTGTACACCACAAGCGACAAATTTACCACAAATTAGTACCTCAATTAATCAAAAAAGTAATTCTAAGCTAAACAAGATGAATAAGTAAATTAAACTTCTTAGCATAGGTGATCAAGGTACCTGATAACAAGCACCACAACCAGCACCATCCTTGTAAAGTGCAGGAATTCCAGCTGCCACGTGTCCACCATTGAACTTCAAAGCCAAGGAGCCATACCCACAAGCTCCAGCTGCATCAAGACAACAAATTTAACACTACCCAATTAATCATATGCCAAAATATTATCTGGGTCACTCTTACTTTGAGCTTATATTGATCACAACTTATATGGGCCAAAATCACAGTCATAAATTATACAGAAACTTACATTGAAGTGAAGAGGCAGTAGTGTAGATGCCAGCCTTAGAAATCACACACTCATCACAAGCAGTTGCAAATGAGAAGAGAAGAAACATTAAGTAAACAAAAAGAGCCATTCTTTTATCAAATGAGTTGATTTTTGAAGAGACTTAAGATATGATCAAGTTTGTAAGTTTGTGTTGTGATGAAATGAAGATTGCGATGTGTAGTATTTATAGCGAGCAAGTGGTACGTACATGTAACATAAATTTAATAGATTTGAGTTTAAAGTATGTTATTTTATCCATTAATAAAAGACAGCTAAAATAAAAAAACGCGGAAAAAAGATAAAGGAAAAATGAGATGACCGACCTCTGAGTTTATGCCGGCTGGCACAAACAAAAGTGGTGTAAGAACATTTGGACTTACACGCGTATGGGTGTTTGACATGTGGATCAATACCTGTTCACACACTCACTCACTTGGGAGTTACTGAGACCTGCTTCAAACTCCAAAGTGAAGTGAAGTGGAAGTTTCACCCTTGTTCCAAGATCTCTTTGGAAGGTGAGCTTTGAGGTATGAACTCGTAAATCTGTTGGCAGTATCACAAACATCTTTTTGTACCATGTAGCTTCATTCAGTTAATCAGGAATTTAGGGGCGGCTAGTTACTAAGTAGAGCGCCTCATGTTAATTAGTGTTTAAAAAAGGAGTGTAGATGTATATTTTATGGAGACTGAGTTATGGAACAATTTAGCACAAAATAAGTAGAAGCATGTAAAAGCATCATGATAGTGTCTTTCCCCTAGCTAGCTCATAGTCGTACTCGTAAGAAGGGTTATGAAAGTCAACAATGTTAATTTTTTCTTGAGTATACAAAAAAGAAAGCATAGTTTATATCAAAAAAAAAAAAAGAAAGCATAGTCACTTATGACAATACAAGAAGTTCAATTGGACTATTGATTCCTTGTTTTGTTAAGGAATCAACAAATGCGATAATTTTCCTAGATTTGAATCGTGATGCTCAAATATGATTAAGATGTAGAGACCTCTTATACGGCTAATATAGTTAAGGAAAAAGACACTAGTTTTATGCCCACTAACATCAATACCATGAGCGAAGTAAGGAGTAAATCATGAAGGAAGTTGATTACATAATAGAATTTTAGACAAATTCTAGAAAGGGCCAACCCATTACATAATTGTAAACAGAACTAGTTTATTTATACATATTAAAGATCTCAATAGTTACATTAAACCTACCGTACAGAGAGTTGTGGTCCACCTTAGTTCCTATAGTGCTTTGTCCCATATAAATTATTACACCATTTTCACTACGTCTTTTTCAATTCCAATTTTAAACACTGCTCAAATAAGTGACTCATTTAATGGTAGAAACAAAATCTTTATATTCGGCCATTAATGGTGACATGTATATTATATACATATTACAACTGCTAATTGTTTATTCTTTTGAACTAAAGTTATGTGAACTCAATCAAGTTGAGTTAAACTAAAATGAAAGTTGGAAAACAACAATTTAACATAATTGAATTAAACTAATTTTTCAACTTAACATAATTTATCACATCACATGTTATTCTTTGTTCCTAAGCACTCTATATATTATATAAAAGTTTCATGAGCAATTATTTTCTGTTTTGACAACGATCGATAGGACTTTGGCATTCGTCTTTCCTATTCCACGCTCACTCTGTAACACAAGGAAAACAACTAGAAAAACACCAAATTAAGATGATGTATCACAGTATCAGTATTATCATCTTTTTCTTCAGGTTCACTGTAGGTCTGTAGTTGATGCTGGCACAATGACACTTAACTATGCTAAGTGTCAAAAATATCTGAATTTGATCTATCAATACTTATCCACCCAGCTGATACCGCTCACAAATTGCTACGGGGGCCATTCGCCCATTCTTTAGATATGTAAAAAACTCATGGTGGCAAGAATTTCTAAATAGAGGGTAGCATAAGTGATCCGACACTATTAGAGCGGCGTCTCTGCCAGGCGTAATTAATTATTGTGATTGCATAGTTCCTCAAAATACTTGAGTAAAATAGTTAGGTGATGATCATTTGGCCTTTTATAATAAATAATCATATGATCATATCCGTTGTTGGTTGTAGTTATGTTTAAAATCAGCTAAATGTAATGCTTTTTGGATTGATAAGTTCAGTGACGCTGCAAATGATAGGAGGGAGAAGGACGTAAGTCTTAGCTAATAGTCTTCAATAGTCTCAGCATTGACGCAAAAGCATACTGCCAAAGTATCTAGCATAATATCGTCAACTAACCACAACATAGTTCCCTTTCCTTTGGCTTTCTGATTAAGAGTTCTGAGCATGACCTCATGGGATGCTCTCAAGACCTACTTGTTTGGATCTATATAGAGTACAATATCACCTCTTTCACTATAGATGCATTCAAGTTTGCAACATAAAAAAGGAAACTAATTAGTAACATTCCCGAGACAAAATCAAAAATTTTGTTTTTTTGTACTGTATATAGAGCCGGCAAATGTTTTGGGAGAGGGGAATATATATGAAGAGATTCAAACTTCCGACAACTCCCAAACATGTTAAATTGCTAATCGTTGAGTCAATCTTACTCCTCATCTCTTATTTAGTAGCAAATTTATATCTATAAACGGATATCGAAACAAAGAAGTTTGATGGGAAAAGGAAAAGTTCACATAGTTTTCCTTATTTTCCATCGGCGTAAGCCTTATTTATGGTTTCATTTTGTGTCTAAGACTATAGCAGCAACTCCAGGAAATGGAGTACATTGCATGACTACCAATTACCAAGTGCTTTCATCACAAGGATAGCAACTCTCTTCAGCTACATCAGTGACTTGGACTCCAGTATCATAAACAACCCCAGATTCCCAGCTAGAGGGTAAGATGTTTGAAGTCCAAATATATTTGCCACTATACCCACTAGTGGCGAGAAGCCTGAATGTCAATGGGCCAGACGGCACTTTATTTGTGTCCCACACAGCCCCATAGTTTCGCATCATGGGAGTCCAGTTTGATGAGCCCGCCTGAAAGTTCATCGTAAAAATAAATAGATTTATGAAAATAAAAATTGTTGTGAAGTGATGACGACAGGATGCAATTTAATACTACAATAACTTTTTTAGATCGAATTTTAAATCCTTCTATTATTTAATCGGTAACTAACAAAACAGAAAAAAATCTATTATAACATATGTAGCTCGAATGAATGATAAAGAAAACTCAATTACACAAATATGTAACCTATGTTTAAAAATTAGTTTTCATGATTAAATGTTCTAAGAAATCACTTGAAAGTTACCCACTAATCTAAAACTTTACCTTTCATTATTCACTAAGAGTGGGAGATTGAACAACGAAAACGAAAAAAATGAAAAGAGATTAATTACCTCGGCTACATCAATTGCTAAAATCTCCGTTTGACCACCTTGATATAATAGTTTGATGGCCAAATAATATGGTCTGCTGCTAAAATCTTCCACTCGCAGTGCTAAATTTTGGTTTTGAAATACACAAGGTACCCTAATTCAATTAACCGATGAGCAAAAATGTTATTCTAGGTTTGAAATGTACTTGTAAATTGTCATACATATAGAAGAAGATATGTTTGGGTAAATATTTGTGATGTCAAAAGTAACTATAGTATAATTTTGTAGCATAAATATTATTGTTAGCATGACGATCCTACCTTTTGTACTCAATGTCAACCGTGCCCATGTTCAAGAGGTCTTGTGACAATCCATTATTTGCCAATGCAATGAAAGCATCTCTACCAAGAACAAAGTCCGTTGTATTATCACCTTGAAGATCAGTTAGCATCACTATTGTCCCTTCGTTTTTGCAAAACACGGGATTGTTGCACCTTACCTACCAAAATTCGGTTCAAATGTAAAATAAAAATAAAAATCCTTCATTGAAGCTATACGTACAAGGACTTGTAACAAGTGATCTTGAATGTAACCCTTCAGTAAAGCACCAAACAGGATAGTGATATGTACCATCACAAAATTGAAGTACAGATTTGTTACTGGCAAAATAAAATACGCTCAAAATTGTAGATAAGAATTAAACCGGAAATTCGCATTTGAGAATATGAGAAAGGTATCACTGTGCCAAATTACGATTTTTAGTTACAAACAAATTTTACGAATTTAGAACTTCAACCAGAGGGATCAAACCTTAAAGCAGGCACCACAACCAGCACCTCCTTTGAAAAGAGGAGCAGTTCCGCAAGCTAGTAGTCCATTGTTGAATCCCAAGGCCAATGACCCATACCCACATGCTCCAGCTGCATCAGATTAGTAAAATCAGCCAAATGCATAGCACATTAGCACATATCACATATACCGCATATAGGTAGCCGCATACGAGTAATGTATATAGAAGATGCTTATTTGTACATGGAAAATGAAAGGGAAGAATAAAAGACAAGAGTTGATTTACAAGAGACTTGGGTCGTATAAGTAGCTTTAGATTGGTGCAAGCAACGATCACAAGCAGAGACTGATGACATCCAAAAGAAAAGGATGGTAATAAAATAGAGTGCCATTAGTTTAATAACTACTGTACTACTAGTTTAATGAATACCAATGAGATGGTTTATTATTCTGTGCATAAGACAATGAGGGTAACCATGCCTATTTATATTTGGCTAACGGCAAGAGTATCCCCTGCCTTGCCGTTCGAATCACAAAATACCCCAGAGTAAACTGATATTTCAGAAAAAAGTGTATATAATCTAGCACTGTTTGGCGTTGCTGTTACTATGAAAATTAGATTGATTTTAAAGTCACCTTTTTTTTTTTTTTTTTTACAAAGTCTATAGTACAACCCAAGATACCTATCTCCATGTTTTGTCTTGTTTATTTTATAATCACTGAGCTTTGTATAAGGTTAGTGCATTAGGTATTTACGTGTGCACAAACTAACTATAGTAATAATATTGTAATATTTGACAAATTCTTGACTACTGTTGAAATATATGTTTGAAAGAGTGAAAAACTACTTTTGACCAACAATTCAGTCACTTTTATGGTTTTAATGCTGGAAAAAATGTGGAAATTACCATGAAAAAAGTACTATATGATGGAGTAGTAGGGAAAAAGAAAAAAAATTACCATGGGCTATTTTGTGAGGGGAGTTGGGCTTTTTTATTTGGACCGTATTGATGATGATACTGCCAATAATAATAATTACAAAAATGGCTAAGGGTCCAATAAACTTTCCAGCTTATCCTCAAAGTAACAACTCCGCGGCATTCTTGAGTGAATTAGCATCAATGTCATCCAGGACCTCAACTGTTACCCTGAAATTATTTCTTTAAGTTATTAATAATGATTTGGAGACGTCCATGAAGAGAGGAGATGAGACGATTTACATGTAATTTTAGGTGCTATCTAACTTCCACTTTTAATTTTGAGCATAATATTTATAGGTTTTATGTAGGCGGGAAATACCGTTATTCTAATAGTGCATGCCCGTGTTCGATAAAATTCCTCATTCTGAACTTATTGGGCTCGTAAGAAAGGTGCAAACTGGTGCTAATCTTACAAATTAAAGTATTCTATGATCTATGTACAATTCTCAGAACTATGTACAATCCTCAGATTGGCAGATGGAAGAGTTGAGTTTTTCTTAGTTGGTGATGATATGTCCCACCCTATGTCAGACCATATTTATGTTTTCTTCTAGGATCTGAGCTTAGATCTTAAAGACAAAAGGTTTGCTCGGAAACATTGTGAATATGATACTGTAGTTATACTTATAATTGCTGCTAAGGGATATCAAATATGAAAATCATGTACTTTTATGCTCGATAGACAAACCAAATTAGACAATTGATCTTATAGGTTTGGGATCCAGTTTTATAGGACTCCGGATGATTCATTGCCATCACAAAATCTGTTAATATGTGTTTCGGCATCTTAGTCCCTACACATGGTCTACAGAATATTTACCCGACTTCTGATCTAAATATCTAATAAGAATATTTACATGGTGATTGCCCACTGTCTAGTAATCTTGGCTTCATATTGATGGTCCTCCAGGACGACAATGCACCAAATCTGAAAGCTCAATAATATGGCTCTTGAATTTTCTCTTTTGTAAATATAACAGTAGTTTGCTACTGCCAATCTGACATCATATATATTTTCATACTTCAATGGTACAAGCTATAACATCGGTATAGCATTGTGAAGCACAGAAAAGAAGTAAAAGGAACACAAATGAGTAACCTTTTATCATGATAATGACGAAACAAAGACAGATAGAATCAGATAACAAGCAATAGACAAAACGCAATCTTCCTCATCGCGCCCCTTTTTTTTGACAGCGCAAATTCTTATTAAGTAAAAATTTCTAGACTCAGCACTGATCAAAAACCCTTACAAGCCTTGCAGTTCTCTATAGCAATATCGGTGATTTGAACATTAGAATTGTATACGACGCCTGGCTTCCAGTTTGCAGGTAGGACTTGTTCGGTGTAGACGTAATGGGCATCAAAGCCTCCGTAGACAATAAATCTGAATTGCAGTGCCCCTTTTGGTGCGTCGCTTGTATCATATACTGCCCCGTAGTTGTGGCTCATGCTGATCCAGTTACTTGGTTGATCAACCTATTTATGAAATGTAGCAAAACGCACAAAGTTAAGACATTTGGTAGTTATGTCACTATATCACGCAACTTAATCCGGATTTTGAAGATCTTGCAAAGCTGCTCTTTCCTTTTCAAGTAGTCTGTGAAATGCAGTGCTCAATCACTTACCCGAGCTACTTCAGCTCCGACAATTCTTGTTTGGCCACCTTGGTAGAGGATCTTGATCGCCAAGTAGTTGGGAGCCTGGCTAAACTCTTCCACCCGGATAGCTAAGTTTTGACCTTTGTAAACACAAGGCACCCTGTTGCATTTTAACAATGTAATGTTATTCATCTTCAGTAGTCTGTAATCCTTGTTAGTTATCCACCTAATGAACTTGACCAAGAAAATAATAATAAGCGTAATTAAGCAAATAATTTTTCTCTGTCATCATATTCAAAGGTGGCGAGTCATCGCGTTGATCCTTATTGTTATATTGTATACGCTTAACACATCCAAATGACATGGTAGTCCAATTACTTAACTCTGCCTACATGTAACACTGTATACCGGAAATATACTCTCTGAAACGCAAATCTGATGATGTTTAACCCCTTTTTTTCTACTTTGCGCATATACATGTTGAATCCCAAAACACTCCTATATGCTTCGATTAATTGATTTCTCAAATTAAATAATGGAGCTAAATAACATTGTAGTCAATTACTGTTACTGACAATTACTCCTATGAACAAAAATTTGAAGATAAAACAAAGATATGCAAAGATGTAGTGAGTGAGTTCACCTCTTATATTCGACGTTCACAATCCCAGCCCCTAAGAGTTGTTTATCCTTGCCAGGCAAGGCCATAGCCCTGTAAGCTCTGCTGCTCAGCACAAAGTCTGTGGTGTTACTCTTATCAGTGTGGATATCAGTCACAACTATCTTTGTCCCTGCTTTACTGCACAGGGCTTTATTTTCACATCTTATCTGTTCATAACAACAAAGTTATCCTCCTTAAAGTTTTTTAACTTTTGACATCAATCAACCAAACTGCCAAATTATTACTACAAAACATTAACTATCATATAAATCTAACAATTAAACTCAAAAGTAATTCGCTCTATACTAATTGCAATTAAATCTATGTCACAAGAATGCTCTCATGAATATTTTTGCAAGTCAATTCATGCCCTTTGCTCCGCTAAAACAGAAGGAAGACCTTTATATTTCCTATGACTCCCATGAACAAAGAACTCTACAGATATTAATAGACATTCTTATGAGTAATAAGCGACCTAGCCACAAAGGGCAGTGATGCAAATATACTCGACCAATGTAGATCTTGGTCGAGGTGTAAAATGGGACGCAAATAATATTACGTCAACTATTTGGTTATTCACACCCTTATAAATATGTACTCCGTACCTGATAGCAAGCACCACAGCCTTGACCATCACTGTAAATGTTATGACGAGCAGCAGCAACATGTCCACCATACAAGTTCAAAGCCAAGGGACCATACCCACAAGCTCCAGCTGCATAACATCAACAAATTGAAGTTTACCCGGCCACTTCTTTCGACAAATCTTACCTTGGTGTCAATGTCATTTTTTAGCTAACTTCAAGGAGTCTAAACTAATCAAGCTAACCAAAGTACAAGAAATGAAAGCGTAAAGAAGGAAGGGAGTGAAAACATACCTGAAAGACCAGAAGAGCCAGCAAAGTAAGCAGCCTTTGATGTGTCACATTGCTCGCATAGTTGAGCAGCTGCATATGAGAAGAGAAAAATTGTGAAGTAAACAAAAAGAGCCATTCTTTTAACTTGGCTTTTTGGAGTATTTTTATGTTGAGTTAGAGTCGTAGAGATGTTAATTCTTTGCTATTTATACAGAGAAACGAGGAAGATCAGGAAGTGTTTTCATAAATCATAGCGTGGTGAGCACATGGGAGGAGCGGGGACATAAGTACATACTTGTGCTTAAATTGTGATTACTTAACACTACTTTCTGATTATAAATTTATTATGATGCACTTTCTTTGAGGAGGAAGCACAGAAGCAAATACGCAGAAGCGCGGGAAAAGAATTAAACAAAGAATCTTCTATTTGAAGCTCATAACACTTTGGCCCATCTTAAGAGATCATTCATAAAGAACTAATTATAAAACAGAATGCATAAAACAACAAGATTTGTCCCTGATATAGGCGAAGCTTCAGCCCTTTTTTCCGAAGCATCACTTTTTTAGTCAAAGCATAAAATTTAATAACTTTAGATAAACAATCAGTGTACCATCTTTTGTGCTAATTTAATAATAAGTCGATTAGATCACGAGTTTAATAGACTAGTTTTAAAAGTCAACTAGTGCATGACCCCGGCGATGCTCGGGGTTTATAACTGTTATTTTATCAGTTAATAGACTATCTATATATATGACATATGATTTTGGTTTAGTTTTCATTTCTAAAGACAAGTATTTTGCATATGATAAATATATTACGGAGTACTAATTATGGAATGGATAACATATAAATAACTTTATGAGTAAAAGTTAAATTACCATTATGGTTAAAATTAAATGACAATTAAATAGATATTATTGGATGCCAATTTGCCGCTGACTCAGTTGACACGTAGTAAGATGACTTGGCATGATATCGTGGCTACAACGCCTTGTAATAGATATAGTATAGATTATTTCAGGTCGGTGGTCACTGATGAATTGATGATAACGTAGCTAACTGTGTAGTTGTCAATAATTGTGCTACGGATCTATTACCATCATGGCCATCTGCCCATCTGTATTCTGCGAGACTGTAAGCATACGTTAGCCCATCCAAACGAACTTGAACACTGTCAGGCTGGACACAAATCTGATCAGTTTACAAGTGAGAATATATGGAATGTACAAGGAACCCTGTACAATTAATGGCTAAGTACATGCTAATGCTATGATGCTAGGCGTGAGCTAAATTTTAGAACACATCTTTTACCAAAAACAAGTAGAAAATTACTGAACACATCCACAATCAATGTAGAAGCATATAGCTGGCTGGTGATACTTAATGTACAATTCTGATATGATTTCATTATCAACTCCTAATTAAGTAACGATGATTCGACAACCTGGCTTTCCATGAGATGAAAGGACCTGTACTCCTGTGTCAAATGCACAGTCAGATCGCCTTCATTTATACATATGACCCATTTCGATAATGTAGGTAAGAACTTACCATATACTGGTGCAGACAAAGAAAATCTATGTCATGGATAGGAGTACAATGATACAACCAAGTGTACAGAATATACTTTCTCTGTCCCATTCAATTCTCAATCTTACGCTGCTTTTTCTGTTGTTTTTCTTTTCGCTCTGACCTCTGAGCATCCAGTTTCCCTTAGGTCTAATAGTGCGGTTATAGAAGAGAATAACGCAGATTATCTATTAATTGGACTGTTCACCAACCGGCTTAACACATCTGGCATATGTAACCAGGATTGGGAAGACCCTTGCGTATCAATGTCTCATGTTTTTTTTTTTTTTTTTTCTTACATGTTAATTAGCAGCATTTCGCTAATAACATAAGATTGTTAGTCTGTTAGAAGATTCGGTACAATACATGAACACATTGAAGCAACGAGAAGGACATATTCAAGTGACCCTATATACCAACAGCAACAAAGGAAAAAACATAAGTCACGATACAAGCACAAGATCAAACCCAATTTCCTTGATTGTGCACTTTCTTCACATACCGTCAACACTTGGGAAACAGAACTTTCTACAGACAACAGTACGATAGTAGTCAGACGAGACTAAACTAGAGTCCGCAGATTACTTCCAGGGGCTACAAGGTTTGCAACCATCTAAAGCGATGTTGCTGATTTGGACGGTGGAGTTATATACGACACCAGGCTTCCAGTTTGCTGGTAGGACTTGATTGGTAAAGAAATACTGGGCATCAAAGCCTGAGTTTATGATAAATCGGAACATCAGTGCTCCTTTAGGAGCTTTGCTTGTGTCCCACACTGGACCAAAATTTCGGCTCATGGAAATCCAGTTGCTAGGTTGATCGACCTATAATTAACACAGCAGATCAGCACATGAAACTATGAAAGGTTTTGACATTTTGGTCATGCAGTTCTAGGGATTTTGCAACTATGAGCACATAATTCAAACATCCATAATCTTAGGTAGACTTGGAAGTCATTACTCACCGAAGCTACTTCAGCTCCCAAGATGCTTGTTTGACCACCTTGGTAGAGGACTTTGATGGCCAAATAGTTAGGAGGTTTGCTGAATTTTTCCACGTGCAAAGCCAAGTTTTGATTTTTGTAAGCACAAGGCGTCCTGGTGCAAATTTAATAGAATGATGAAATTTTGTTTTATTGATTAACAACCTATACTAGAACTTGCAACTGTCAAATTTTCTCGGAAAATTGGAAGCGTGGATAAAATGAAAGGAGTAGAATGTAGATGATTTAGTGTCAGACATCAATATAGTTGTCAAGCCAACCTCTTGATCTGATTAAGACGGAAGAGGCTCGATCACGCCAAAAGTAAGTTCTACTCTACATTTTAATATATGCATATCCAGTCGCTTTATTGCCACCTTCGCAGAACTAAGCCAACAATCATGTTTTACAGTCTAAGGTTGTTAGAATTGCAATCGTTCGTAACAAACATCCAACTCCTAAGATGTCTTAGCAAGCTCCCCCCTCCCTCTGAATGCATCTTGTGGCTTATAGAGGTGCACATTTTATTGCCAAAAAAAACATGTAAAAGCTATTCTTGTTCATGGTAATAGTGTAAAAGCAACATAGATAGAACAGCAGTTCATAAAGAAGATGGTTAGGTGGATATTATGATATTACCTCTTGTACTCCACGTCTACAATCCCTATTCCTAAGAGTTGTTGGTCCTTGCCGGGTAAGGCCATGGCCCTGAAAGCTCTGCTGCTCAGCACAAAGTCTGTGGTGTTACTCTTATCAGTGTGAAGATCAGTCACAACAATAGTTGTCCCTTTTGTATTACACAGCCCAGGCTTCCTGCATCTTATCTGCTCACCATAATAATAGCATCCCAATTAACTTAGAACTTCTGGCATTGATCAAACTAGAAACAGTACATTTGTCCACTGGAATTTTAACTTACCCACAGTTAGATACCCCTCTATAATCTGAATTCAATCTTAGAAAAGATCAAAAATTTACATTATAAAGATACCCCTTCATACAATGGCAATTGGGAGGAACAACCCACAGTAATATACCCCTTTATAATCTGAATTTAATTTTTAAAAAGAGAGCCACCAAGCATGGATGCTGTGTGCGCTTGGAAACCGGCAAAGTCAGAATATCACAAGTTTACTTATAGTCAATCTTTTAATACACAACTAAAGATTCATTTATTAAGATTGAATAAGAGCCGGAGCTCAATGCACCCTTCATGGAGCAAACGCTCCAAACTCCGATCCCAATATCGAAGGAGGTGAAACTCCTTCCACCAATGTATAACATGTACCATGGAGCCGAAGCTCAGTTAAAGCACAACACCTATAAAGATGACACACCCTTACATCTACAAATTAACAATTAAAGAGCTCTTAGACCTTTAAAGACAGGACTCATTACAATTAACAGCACCTAATCAATGAAGCTCTTATAAGTTACACCTATGGAGCTCAAGTTCCTTAACAATATTGCAACAAAAAAGGCTCAAGACTTACAATTAAACTTGGGTGAAGTGGTGGCATACTAGCACTACACACCCTTTAAAAAATGTTGCAAGAGACTTTCAAATACACCAAAGAAACACCTAGGTAAACCCTTAATAGCAACATTTACAAAGATAAGAACTCCCAAGGGGCAAATCAGAGCTACCACATACAGAGTAAAGCTCATTTGAGAATTTGTCAGTCTACACTAAAGTTGGCAACATGAGCACCTAGTTTATGGCAACATTTTAAATTTTTTTTGGGTACATTGGAGTAACTAATGGTGCCGGAAAGAAAAAATGAGGATTTAAACCCTAGATAACCACTAGGCACATGCTATATTCCAAACCACTGGGACAACCTCGCTCCTCATGAGTCATGAAAATAAAATACATACACACTGAAATACTGAATGCTCCAAGGGTTAATGGCTAACTTAAAAAAAACAGGCCAACTCAATTGAAGTCAGTCCAGTTCATTCTACTTCAATTTTTGTTAGTCCAACTCAAATCAATTCAACAAATTCAGTTAAGAAAAAAAAAAAGTCTTTAGTATAAAGCATACCTGAAAGCAAGCACCACAGCCTTCACCAGATTTGTAATGCAAAGGAAGAGCAGCAGCAACATGTCCACCATACAAGTTCACGGCCAAAGGCCCATACCCACATGCTCCAGCTGCACATAACCAAAAAAAAAAACTCATCCTCTTCATAATATGGCAAAATATCATATGGGTCATTTTCAATTTGGACTAACTTGTACCAGTCATTTGGGTATCTAGTCAATAATTTTTGCACCAAAAAAAATGGAACATTAAAGGTAAAACTGTAAAAGAATAGTTACACATACATGAAAGGCCGGTAGAGCGAGCAAAGAAAGCAGCCTTAGATAGCACACACTGGTTACAAGCAGCAGATGCATATGAGAATAGTATGAACATGAAGTATACTACGAAATGAGCCATGCTTTTGATTTGGCTTCTTTTTTTTTTTTGTTACGAGTAACTTTGTTATAGTAGTAGGATAAAGTGATGAGGGGATATATATTGAAGATTTAGTAGAGGTGTGTCAGAGAGTGGATTACAGTTCAGCACATGGGGAACAGGGAGACAAAAGTACAAACTTGTGAATAATTTGTGTTCATCGTACAGTATCTATTATTGTTGATTTTTGATGCACTTTCTCCAATGAGGAAAATAGGACGAGCAACTTGCATAAAGCGCGGGAAAACGTTTCATAAAGAGCTTTCTTTTTTAAGCAAACCGTTTAACGTTTTGGTCTGAAAAAGATCATTTTATTTGTTCTCTTGTTTAGCGAATTGCAGGTTTCATTGGTGGGATACGAATTAAACGAGTAATGGGTGAAATTCATTGGGTTGATTAGCTAAGTTAAGTAGTTAGTTGTGTAAAGATGTTTGCAATAATTGCTCGATAGATCATAGGTAGTAACTAATACTCTTCCTATCCTATAATTTGTTTATCAAGTGCCTAGATGTTAGATTATCAATAATTCATACTATAAAATTAGAAAATGATAATATAATAATCAAAATATAACATAAATAATGAAATGGATGGAGTACCATATTTGATTGTTTAATTGATAGTTCTAATTCAAAGTGATATTCTAGCACTTTATACTTTTCCAATGGAAATTATGTACTATCAATATGCTTTTATCTTACAAGCTGAGACCATACTTTTTTAACTCACACTCAAGCTGAAACAGTCACGCTAATTGTTGTTCAATTTCGAACACATAAGCATGAATCACTACCGAAAAGGTATACGGAGTACAACTATACAAGGGATAACGTCCCCTCCTCCCCTTATTCAGTACCAGAGAGAACGAAAGAGAACACTTATAAAGAATCACTATCCTTAGCTGTTGAATTTTGTGCCTGAAAATCTGAAATTGAGTAAAGATAAGGTAAAGGGTGAGCACTTGGCCATTTTTTAGTGCTACTTATTTAATGACTCGCGTTCAAGGTAGTTTCTGGTTAGGATAATGATCAATTTTTCATATCATCTTGTTTTGATAAGGTTGGACACTTGGACAATGTTGAAATAGTATCTCACCATAAGCTTTAAGAATAACGTTGGGTCTGAGGCATCAATTCAAGCATCTCTCTCGTTGCAATCCACTGCGTTAACATTGAGAACAATAACCAATCTGGATCCTCTTAGCCGTAATCAGTAGTAAATTTTGGAGATCAAGGCCTATGTATAGACATAAATACAGATCATTTGGCAATACTAGCTGCCAATACAGTATATAAATAGCTGAATAATATGAAGCAGTAGTAAATGTTTTAAACACATGCATCCATGTCTGCCTTCGCACATAGTCACATACAAGTAGCTTAATATAAGTTTTAATCGTTCATTCATTATTCCATTGTGAGCATATATTACACGCGCAAACTTTACACCTCTTGCACAGCAGTACAAGATAATGTTTACAAACTTCGGGTAAGGTAAAAAAACACAAAATACATAAAAAGTAAGTTAAATTTACTCTTTTTTTGGCTCAAAGCCTATTGATAGTTATTTAATTTAGGACTTGTTTATTTTTGGTCTACAAAGTCATGTTCTCACTTTGTTTGTTTTGTAATCGCTTTACCAAGTGCTTTTATCGCAGGGATAACAACTCTCTTGAGCTACGTCGGTTATCTGGACACCAGCATCATAAGTTACACCAGATTGCCACTTAGAAGGTAAGACCTTTTGGGTCAATATATACTTGCCATCGTGTCCAGAAGTGACCAGAAACCTGAATTTTAGCGGGCCGAAAGGCACTTTGTTTGTTTGCCATACTGCCCCATAGTTTCTCTGCATGGAAGCCCAGTTCATGGAGCCCACCTACACAGATAAAAGACCGTTACTCCATTAATTCAATGTCCAAAAAATATAAAATAAAAATTAATTAAGAATGGGCAAACACTCATATTTTTTTTTTTATTTCGTGTAAGGGGTGTGCATGTACATGTGAAACACTGACACCCTCTTATCCCGCTTGTGTAGGGGTTATGTAATATTGTTGTTGTTGTTGTTGTTGTTGTTGTTGTTGTTGTTGTTGTTGTAAGCTTAGCTACCGAATATTGTTAAACAATTTTTTATAAATACAACATTGACAATCATTTGCATCTATGATATCAATATCTTATATCTTCAACATCTATAGTTGTGAAAAAAGAAAATTAAAGGAAAATTTATTACCGTGGCTACATCTACTGCAACAATCTCTGTTTGACCACCTTGATATAAAATCTGAATTGCCAGATAATAGGGTTTGTTGCTGTAATCTTCCACTCTGATGGATAGGTTTTGATTCTTGTAATCACAAGGGATCCTAATTCATGGTATTCACCAAACAATAATATCACGGTTACATTATATTGTCACAATAATGATAATTGATCCTAAGTAGCTACTTGGACATGTAATTAAATATATACACTCTCAACTGTACCTTTTGTACTCAATATCAACAATACCACGGTTTAAGAGGCTTTGTGACATGCCCTTATTAGCCATTGCTGTGAAAGCATTTTTGCTTAGAAGAAGATCAGTTCTGTTGTCACCTTGAAGTTCAGATAGTGTCACAGTTGTCCCTTGGCTCCTACATAATGCAGGATTCTTACATCTGACCTGTACAAGAAAAAAAAGTAATATTGTTAATACACACAAGTACTCATATTTAATATATTGGGGTGTTGGTTTACAGGTTATTGCGCATACTCTGCGGGTTTACCAGAACGCACCAAAGGTACGTAGCGACTGCCGGTTCCCATGTTTCTAAAAAAAATAATAATATTAGGGTGTTAAATGATTCTAAGGTCTTTCTTGTATGGAGTAAGTGTACGACGAGTCCATATATTTTAGAGTGGTAGAAGTTTCCCTAAATTAAGAGAGTGTAAATATAAGACTTAAATGACCCGTCTTATGGCGATGTCACCTCAACTAAGATTTTGTGTAAGGATCTAGGATTTATCATTTCAGGCACTTATTTATCCCTTGTTCTAAGTGTTACTAGTATTATTTGCTTACAAAGATAAGGGAATGGAGGTTATTAACCTTAAAGCAAGCACCACAGCCAGCACCTCCTTTGAAAAGGAAAGGAAGGCCACTAGCTAGTAACCCCCCGTTGAAACCCAATGCCAACGACCCATATCCACATGATCCAGCTGCATTGCAAGCTCGTTAATTCAATACTTCACAAATAGTAGAGAAAATAACTAATGTTATCTTTTCATGCATGCATGCTACGTTGGCTATAACTTAATTATACAGGAAACTAGAGGAGGATAATTCAGAAGGTTACATGAAATTTGAGAGGTGTAGCTGGCCTTTGATCGGTGCAAGCAATGATCACAAGCAGATGCGGAAGACAAGAGAATGAAGAGGAAGCTTAGAACAATGACAACCATTTTTATGTTAGTAGAAAATAATGATTGAAATTTTGGATGAAGATATAAGGAGAAGAATGAGACTATTTATAGGGTTTATGGTAATTAAGACTTTGATCATATACGGTCAATATATACGAAGTACTCCGTATGTAGTAAATCTAAACCCAGGGAAAACGTTAGTCCAATTCAGGCTGTCTTATAGTACTATGCATGTCTTCACTTTTGACCCTTGTATTGTCCCTTCTTTCGCTCCCCTCTATTAAAAGAAAGAAACATCTAGGCCGGAATGCATAGATAAATACTTCGTATTGGGCAACAAGACTGCAATGTCAATCTGTCAGACAGTGTCAATTAAAGAGATAGCAATGAACTTAATATTGTGAAACTTTGAAATTGTACCCATAAGAGTATGAGACCATTGTTATGATTGTACAACACCTCTCAATAAAACTAGATGCTAATGTAAACTGTAGTTTTGGAATGGGGTGCTAGTGCTATGTTTAGCTCTACATATATATATTACCACTATTACAGGACTATATACTCCGTAACTACTACAGAGCATTATATAATTACTCCTGAAATTAACTAGTTGCACCTGCTGCTTAAAACTAGTTGCTTCAGTTTGATTAATACGAATTTTGTTCGTACATATTCCGTAACATAGTCAATGATTTCCGCGAGTGTAAACGATATTGTTCAAAACATGTCTAGTCCTCCTCCCCCCGTCGCAATAGTTTCCCCCTATATCATATTAGACCAAGAATTAAGAAAGTGGATATAAATGATTAGAAAAAAGTTTTTAATGTAAATTAGAGGCCTATGTTCAAAAAGTGAGGGGGATTTTGGCAAAGAAAGTTAGAGGGTGGCGGACCAAGCAAGGATAAATGAGGGTGTTTTCTCTTTTAAAAAAGGTAAAGCCATGCCATTTATACGACTACCTCACTATATATGTAATTGGTTTATAGGAGTCTAAAAACAAAGATAGATATGGACTAGAAAGAAAAATTGATGTTAATAGACGTACATTCGTCATGAATGTGAGAAAATCTAGTGCTAGACTAATGTGCTAAATCCCATGAGTTTTTAATGTAATTACAACACCTTAGGCATACACAGTTGTTTGACACACGAAAGGATGACTACCAAATTGATAATAAAACAACATCTAGCTAAATAACATGCAACATGTGAAAGGGTGACTACCAAATTGGTAACAACGCGCAGCGCTAACATATCGGTTGTAAATCCTCCCTCTTGAGAAACACATTAGTGCCCAAGTGCCTAACCCCTGCGAAATCTTCTCTGCGAGCTGCAACGCAATCTCGATCGCAACATCCTAAACCCTCGACGACAAAATATTCGTCAAGTAATCCATCACCGAGACGAACCCATTCCTCTCATCCCAAAACGATATATAAATTAATTAAACTTATTGCAATTAATTATGAAACTGTCCATATTGTCAAACAGAGTATTTCGTCTGTGTCCAGTTCCAACTGTAAAATTTTAGAATGAAGTGGAGTGATAAGTGAACTCAAGTACTCAACATATATAAATTATTAAATTTATTGAAATTAAATCAAAGTGAACTACTTTAAATTTACATTTGAATAAGTTTTTAAGAACAAGCCGAAGAGAGATAAATAAAATAGCGATGAAAATAGATTCAAGTAGAAAATTAAATGCATGCCTTAACTCTGATTAAGGAAACTCTCTTCCTGATATTTAGGAAAACAACGTATCTACGTAAACAACGTATCTACGTAAAACTCTCTCCCCGCCCTCTTTTACTTTAAAAAAATAATTAAAACATTATCAACGTATCTAGGTCGGTTAAAAAAGGCTAAACCTAGTCCTAGGAATCCTAGGATATGATCATATAAATATAGGGCAATACTGTACTCACCAGAAATTAAACGTAACAGAATAGAGAACAAAAACGAGAGAATATCGTACGACTGTATCATGGAAAACATAGATGAGGCTTTAGTGTGGGATTTGCGACTTAAGGAACTAGATGACTTAGATGAAATTCTTAGGGAATCGTGGTGGTTGAGTGACAATCAACTCATGGATCGAGTAGCAGACCTTGATGATCATGGACCGTATTCTTCTCTTGAGGAGTTGTTGCCGGCTCGTAACCCTACTATGAAAGTTCACAATTTTGAGGACCTGATGAAGACAACAGTCCCTAATCATGACATGAACACTAATGTTCATGTGATACAAAAACCACTTGAACCAAAACCAACACTTGAACCAAAACCAAGACTACTCGGCGAAACGTCGGCGGCGTCTGATAATTCTACTTCTGGCGAGAAGTTGGTGACCACAAAGAGAAAGATACAGGAAGGTTATGAGAACTACAAAGAAGCAAGAAAAAAGACTTGTTGGATAGGTTTAGAGGATATTCCTACTCCTCGTGCTGTGATACCGAAGCCGAACAAGAAGATTGTCGCTAAAGGAAATCAACTAGTGGATCGAGGGGCAGACCTTGATGATCATGGATCGTATTCTTTTCTTGAGGAGTTGTTGCCGGCTCGTAACCCTACTATGAAAGTTCACAATTTTGAGGACCTGATGAGGACAACAGTCATGAAGACGGCAGTCCACAATCATGGCATGGACACCATGGTTGATCAGATACAACAATCACTTGATCAAAAACCAAGACTCCTAGGGGGGAGCGAAAAGTTGGCTACCTATGATGTGAAGTTGGACATTACAAAGAGGAAGCTACATAAAGGTTATGAGAAGTACAAAGACGCTAGAAAGAAGGTTATGAGAAATACAAAGAAGCTAGAAAGAAAGCTTGTTTGATAAGTTTAGAGGATATCCCTATTCCACTTCGTGGTGTCGTACTGAAGCCAAAGAAAAAGACAGTCGCTAAAGGAAATCTGCACAAGGGTGCTATACGACTACCACGCCGTGTAATCGATTTCTAGGAGTCTAAAAACAAAGATAGATATGGATTACAAAGAAAAATTGATGTTTATATACCTACATTTCGTCATGAATGTGAGAAAATCTAATGCTAGACTAATGTGCTAAATCCCATGAGTTTTTAATGTAATAACAACACCTTAGGCATATACAGTAAACACCGAACAGTATTTTGTCTGTGTCCAGTTCCAAATGTAACTGAAACATTTCTCCTTTTTAATCAATTCACATGTTCTATATTGATAGTCAAATGCAGATTCTAGCTGAAACATTCTCTTGTGTCAAATGCAAATTCTAGCCTGAAGTAGTTGATAGAAGCTGTATACTGTAAAGTAGTTCGTCTTTTGCTGGATACTGCGCCCATTTCTTGAACATTGTACTGATCATGCATGTTTGGATCCTGAGCTAAGGGATTAAATTATGAAACTGTCCGTTGTATAGAAAGAGCAATTCCATGAGTTCTATACTAGATGATAAGTTCTACGGAGTAAATAGATGAGAGCAATAGGGTTGTTAGTTTGCACAGCAAAATATTTTCATTACCCACAGTAAATTTGCCGAAAAATATCATAACCAAAGACATGACGAAACATCCTTGATTTACGTAGTATACTGTAACCAACAAAGTGATCATTGTCAGCCAAAATTTTCTAAACATTGTTTTTGCGTAGCTGCTGCTGCTAGATTTTACCTTTTATTATTCATTCAGATCAGGTTTTCAGGATTGATCATTTCTCAGGCTGTTTTTGTTTGTCGCACACTGGTACTCGTTTGTAGCTTATGCCATATACGTGCAGGGTGAGAGCATTTTTTCTAGATGCAATTGGATGATCAACAATGAATATAAAAATGTTGCAAAGCCGAAATGGATGAAAAAATTTCATTAATTCTATATTAGTTTCTAAAACAATTGTGTTAATGTACAACATGGGAAAGAATTAATTTCCACTTATGTCAATTCTAGAAGCCGCAGACTAATTGGTGGTTGGCCTGCTCTTGCTGTAAACTTAATGATGAGGCAGAAATAACTAGTTCTTTCCTAGTCTTATGGAGTATGTTAGTCATGCCTTGAGTCATGGGATAGTGCCCATATTTTCAGCTTAGTTTCAGTTATGTTTATGACTATATAAGTCACTCTCTTGTACTTGAGTAATTGCACCAGTTTAA
>CAAKMY010036353.1:0-51152 GCA_901111285.1 Corrigiola litoralis
GAGAGATAAGAGGGTAAAAGGGAGAGGAAGTTGAATTGGGGGAGGGGTAGCATAGGAAGTTCGTGTTTTAATTTTTTTTTAAGTCGTGCTGCGTTTAGCAGTTACCTTTTAAAATTGTCAATGACCTTTTAGTTTTATCATATCATGGGCTTTTTAAAATTGTCAATTATCTTTAAGTTTAAAATGTGAATTGATCTATTTTAACTTTTCGAAATCAATGATAAAGGTTGTGCAATAAACGGTAACCTATAAGTGAAAATTCGTCCATTTTAAGTCTTGGCACATAAAGGAACCAATTTGTATGGAAGGTTTTTTCATACTTTCCCTCTTATAAATTGGAATTCAATTTCATTTGACATTATCATTGACAAATGAGATAAATGTACCATTGCTTGTAGTAGAGTTGGGAAATAGATAAGTGCGCTCAATAAATAGTACGGAGTAGTTCTAGGAGTGAGATCGCTAAGGCCCATGACCTAGCTTTACATGCTAGGCATAATAAGCATGTCTCTCTATATATGTAATATGGAGTATGTACAAAAAGAATCTGTGAACATGAATTCTGTAAAACTTGTTGAATATATATTATATACTCGGTGAACTATGTCATGGGTAAATGTGTATATTATATTATGTATGCTAAGGTTGATAAATATATATATTATATTAATTTACGTAAATATGTATTGTTATATTGGGAAATATGGTGCATGATGCATCATGTAAGGGGTGCCCACTCTATACTATTGAATACCATTTTGAATTGAGATAAAAGAGTTCATATCTCATAGGCGGGAGATAAAAGAAAACTGACATTATGACCGGATGCCATCTTATATGGTGAATTGTGGCTACTATCAGCAGGGGTGGTAAAAAACCATCATTATCCACAAATAAAAATTTCCTTTTTTTTTTCTTCTTTTGACTTTGGTCCTAGCTTAATTGAGGTTCTGCTAGTGTGGAATGAGGCTTTATTTCGTGATGTGGCAAGACGAAGAACAATATCTGGTCATGTTATTAATATTTGTTGGACTATAAGGTGCCACCTACGGTCCAACTTAGAATGATATTGTTCGCTTTGGGCTCAACCCTCGCGAATTTGCTCTTGGGACACTTCCCAAAAGGCCTCGTTCTAATTGGAGTAGGCTAACACTTATGTATAAGGAACTTATTACTTAGCAACAATTGAGAGAGGAAAAGGAAAAAGAGGGGATGGAAGCAACAATTGAATTCAGTGCATGCAGATTCATGATATAGTTTTATCAATGTGATGACGTGCTTAGACCTGAGACATCCTTGACTTTTGGTTTGCAGATGACCCGAATCGAAGGCCTGAACATATAGTTGATGTTGGATGCGGGATAGGGGGCAGCTCCAGATACCTAGCCAAGAAGTTCGGGTCTAGATGCCAAGGAATTACCTTGAGTCCTGTTCAAGCCCAAAGAGCTCAAGCTCTAGCTGCCGCGGAAGGATTAGCTGATAGGGTGAGCACAAAAATTGCTAGTTTTGCATGCATATGATAATTATGCCAAAATATCTTTTGTTTTTTTTTTTTTAAGTTAAAGTTACGTTCATAGAAGCTGAAGAAAGGTTATAGTATAGTTGTTAATAATTATACAATTACGTTTGCTGTTTAGTCATGCATAATGTTCCTTGGTTTGAGACATAGTAGTTTTGTTCTTCTGTTGAAGTTTGCACTAAATCAACAAATTTTTAGGGAATGTACTAGTTGTAACATCGTATCTCTATTAGCCTTATGTTTCTATTGAGCTTGCTGTTTATAATTGAACTATATACTGTAATAGTTAGTTGCTTTTTAAATGAGCAAGTACTCCAAAAAAGACAATAAAAAAGCGCTTTTCTTTTCTTCTTTTTCATTATTTCTTTCTTGTTCTGCGAACTAATTGTTTTTCCCCCCGCTGGAGAAACTAGCTACCAGGAGCTAATTTGTAGACCTCTCACTTTACGGTTAGGGAATCTAATGGTGGTTCATTTCTTGGCTGACTGACTGAAACCTAACTTCCTGCATATGCTAGGCTTAGTTTATCAGTTGGAGCTAACCTTGACTACCCAACCTTAAGGAGGAAGGCCCTTGAAATAATTACGTGATAATAGGAAAAAAAAGATTGTTTCCAGTGATAAATAGGTTAGTGAAAGCATATTTGGTAGCTCTCTTGCGTGTGGGGTTAAAGAGTAAGTATACTGCAGTGAGACTATGCCCCTTAAAAAGTTAAAAGTAAGGATTTTGGTTCCTCAAAAAAAAAAATTCAAAGAACCGCAAGCAAAGAAGTCGTCATTTTAGCTTTTCAAATGAAGTTAATATAATATTAACATAAAATTTATGGTTTTATATAAGATCTTCTAAGCAAATAAAGCCTGATGTTACAAAAGCTCATTCTGCCATAGAGATAAATCTTCTCTATGCACTCCGAAAGCAACCTTGGACGACAATTGTTGTCGTGTTGCTCCAGACATGTATCGCCGCCTAAGGCGTGGTGCTTTATGCGAGCAGTTGTGAAGTATTATTGTGTCAAGTTGTCAACAGACCCACTTGAGTTGAAGTCTTATGATCTTCACTTGTATTTTGTTGATGACGGAGGGTCTTTATGGCCATTGGACTTGATGCTTCAGAAGCATTGTGCCATATTTATGCTCTATTCTTGGCTTGGCAGGCATTTTTTCAAGTTGCAGATGCTTTGGAGCAGCCGTTTGGTGATGGACAGTTTGATTTGGTCTGGTCAATGGAGAGTGGTGAACACATGCCTGACAAAAAGAAGGTTAGCAAACTACTCTAGTCTGGACTTTTTATTGCCCTGCAGAAAAAATGTGGTTGATTTGTCAAATCAAGGATGCCTTCAGCGATTTCAATCTCTGACTCTTGTGTTTCAGTTTGTAACAGAATTGGTTAGAGTAGCTGCTCCTGGTGCCACAATAATACTAGTGACATGGTGCCACAGAGACCTATCCCCCTCCGAGGAAGCCTTGGGGCCTGATGAAAAAGAACTGTTAAGCAAGATTTGTGATGCCTATTATCTTCCAGCCTGGTGCTCTACAGCTGATTATGTCGAGTTACTTGAATCCCATTCTCTCCAGGTGCATACGTCATTTTTGCAGCTGTTGTCCCACTAATGTACACCATAACACGGAATAAATTAATTTAGTAAGGGGTGTGACTTTTCTCATGGGCGTGACTCAAGTTGCGGTGTTCTTCTTGCAGGACATAAAGGCTGCAGATTGGTCGCAGTATGTTGCTCCATTTTGGCCAGCAGTTATTCGCTCGGCTTTAACATGGAAGGGTCTGACCTCACTGTTGCGCAGTGGTATTCTATACAAAAACTTACCTTGATACTTGTAGTTGTACGCACTTAATACTTCACGGACACATCAAGTACTCTCTTACAAGAAAACCGGGCTTTGTCTTATCAGGATGGAAAACGATAAGAGGAGCATTGGCGATGCCGTTGATGGCAGAAGGCTATAAGAAGGACCTTATCAAATTTGCTATCCTCACATGTCGGAAGCCAGAGTAATTAACTCGTTAAGTTGCATATGTTTATCGTATGTATCCCACTGCCTGCGTATTGCCGGATTGATGTTGTCATTCCCAGTCTCCTTTTCATTTCCATTCTACGTCAGGCGTCTGAATCCTATTTTTCCTATGATATCATTATTCATTAGCGAAAAATAAATTATCATTATTATTAAGACTGGAATGGTATCATGTTGCTTTATACTCCCAAGGATATCCACAGGGCCGTTCCTAAGTTTTTGTAGGCCCCGGGCAAAAAAAAAAATTCGGGGCCCTTCTCAATAAAATTTTTTTTTTCTAAAAAAATCATTTGATAAATATGGTGCATATATTTTTTCAATAAATATAATTGAGCTATGCAAGATTTATAGTGCCTTATAAAAAATTAATATATAAAAAAGTTTATCAAAAAAAAAAAATTGACACTAGCATAATGTACTCCGCTACTGCAGAATGCTAAAGGATGACAGGGGTTCGAATCTGTTCAACTCCTTCTTTAGTTGTTTTAACAAGATTTACCTAAAAATTAAAGATGGGCCTCATAATTACTTGTGTAAAGTCGCAAAATATTGCTTTTGACTCTGCTATTACAGTTAGTAGTCTAGTACTAGTATACAAGTGCCGCGATTCACAAAGCTTTATCATTTGCTTACTATGTGGGGTATAAGTTGTACTAGTTATTATTATGATAAGAAGAGGGCCTACTGTCAGTATAGACTCTAGACTACATTACATATGGTCATATACTCGTACAGGATTACGGGATACACACAGCACGTTTAATAGTACAGTTCACAGAAGTTTTTTCTTTTGTTACGGAGAGTGGGCTGCAAGCCTGCAACTCTCAACTATGGGCCTCTCTCAATTATGGGCCCAGGGCAATTGCACTCTTTGCCCTGGCTCTAGGCCGGGCCTGGATATCCATAGTATCATTGTGGATCATTCCAAGGGTAACGAGCTAGTAAAGATGGGATGGTAGCTCGTTCAAGTCATCTCAATGTTATGCATGTTATGATTCTTCATGTTTAAAACTCAGCGCTCCAAATTTTCAACTGAGGATTCTAGCTCACTTGCTTAACGGGTTAAAGATAAAATTCTACACCAGTACCAGTACTAGGGTATGAAATCAATATGTGAGATTATCTTCTTTTCTGTCACTTTTAAGTAATATAAAAAAATTCTAACTAAAAAAGCATAGTTTTTTCCAATCTTGAAATATTAGAAGTTAGTACCAGGCAACATACTTGTAATATGATTAGTACCAGGCAACATAGTTATAATAAGATTAGTGCCCGACAACGTTAGACGACATATTACTCAAACTGCATTTGACTTAGTGTATATTATGGGGTCCCTATAAGGTTAGTACCCGACATAAACATAGGTTCACAATTGTATATCATTGTTACATGACAATAGAAGCATTAAACAACATCAAGATATTCTATGAATTTGTTGGAAACTCACTTTGAAAAGAGAATTAAAATCTTAAATTTGATAATGTCCTTGAGTTTATAGAACGTGAATGTGGAGAATTTTTAGCTAATAAAGGCATAATTCACCAAACTAGTTGTCATGACAAACCCCAACAATATAATGGGGTAGTTGAACAAAAACATAGACATAATTTGAAGTGATTTCATGTAGGGATACCATTGTCCTTTTGGAAAGGTTGTGTGCTAGCTGCCACTTTTCTAATAAATAGGCTACCTTTCATAATTATTGAGAATAAAACTCTGTATGTAATGTTGTTTAAACATGCCCCTGACTACAATAATGGCCTATAATCCTAGCAAAATAAAGGATAAGTTTCAACCAAGTGGTGTACCTTGTATATTTATAAAATAACGCAAGGCACAAAAGGCGTATAAACTACTAAGTCTCTTGACTAAACATGTTTTGTGTCAATAGATGTGGCGTTTTACGAAGACATTTTTCCTTATCACACTATTTCTAATGAAAGACTCACGAATCTTGGACAATTTAAAGCTTTTAAGGATAATAAAAATTTGTCTTATGAAGTACTAGATTATGATTTTGACAAGGGCCATCAAGGGGACTGCGATTTTCATATGCCCTTAACAGGGCAATTGTAGGTTACAGCCGCTACTGAATATGAAACTGATACTAGTCTTCAGGCCCGGCGATGCTCGGGATTCTTTTTAAATTTTCATTTTGTTAGTATGCTCTTCTTATTTCCCGTCATTACACTTTCTACGGAAAAAAAATTATAGTTTAGTTTTTCATTATAAAAGATAAAACTCTTGAAAAAATTAAAGTTAAATAACGTGATTAGTAACATATTAATATCTTATAAGTTAATGAAATCTTTTACAATTATTATGAATAATATTCAATGACAATGGATTATGGTTTAAATATGCCAAATTAATAATGACATATGGTATGATGACTTGGCGCAATATTGTAGCATGATGACTTGGCTCAATGTCGTTGTAAGAACGCCTTTTAACAATATGGTATAGATTAATATACTAGAGAGATAAAGGCACCTAGTTGGATACATGATTATCATGTTATTACTTATGTAATGCCAGCTCAAACAGTTGCCAATCTTGCAACTACCCCTGCTCACTTTGTCTTTACTAATATTGTAATTGCTCTTTTTACTAATTATGAGTGTTCCTACACACTTCCACAAAGCTATCAAAGATCCTAAATGGATGCATGCCATGGATCAAGAACTAAAAGCTCTTAAAGATAATCACACATGGGACATTACTACTCTCCCACCTAGAAGAAAAGCCATAGGATGTAAATGGTTGTTTAAGACCAAGTACAATCATGATGGCATTGTGGCTAAATATAAAGCTCGTCTTCTAATTCAGGGTTGTAGACAAATTTATCGGATTGACTATGAGCATACCTTTTTGCTCCAGTGGCCAAAATGACCATTGTGAGAGCTCTACTTGTAATTGCGATAACGAGGGAATGTATTACTTGTCAAATGAATGTAAGTAATGTTTTTATACATGGAGACCTCAATGAAGAGGTCTACCTACATAAAGTTACCAGTTATAACTCATATGTACTGAAAGATTTCCACAATGAGGGCATATTCAAGCCAAGGTTTGCAGACTTAGCAAATCATTGTATGGGCTAAAACAATTCCCAAGACAGTGGTACTCTAAACTTTCAAATTAAATGCACTCATTACCAATGGATTTAAACAATCTCATAGCGATCACTCGTTGTTTACCAAGAATAATCATGATCACATCATTGTCGTGTTGGTCTATGTTGATGATCTTCTCATAACAGGCAGCAACAAACATGACATTGATTTTCCCAAAGCCTATATCCACTCTCAATTCCATATGAAAGACATTGGTAATATAAGATATGTTCTTGGATTAGAAGTGGATAAGAATAAGAAAGGAATATTTTTCTCTTAAAGGAAATACACTCTGAATATGCTTAAAGAGTTGGCACTGATAATGCCAAGCTAGCCCTTGAAAATTCCCTTTGGTACTCACACCAAAATGGATATTGTCCAGTATTATTGGCTTCATTCCTTTCATCTTTACTTTGGTTAGTTATCATTTTAGTGTAAGTAGATTTCAGTTTTTTCAACCGGTTCATCCTACGAAGTTGTTCTAGGATTAGCCGTTTCTTTGTATCTGTACATGAAGTAAATTATTATTATATATTCCTAATTTGTACATAGCTAGAGTGATCATGAAAGACAACAACTCTGTGAGTGACTTCAAACTTTTTCAACCACATTTCTAGTCTTCAGGAACTTCCAAACATGCCATCACTAGTATTATTATAAAAAAGACAATATTATGTTTAAACTGAGCAAGATAAGACATCACTAACTATCACAAAAATTACGATTCTGATTGGAGCAAAAAACAAGTACTGAAAGCAGTCGGGCACAAACACATTCATGCCTTATTGTAAGATTCCTAATATTTATCCTCTATTAATGTCGTTTTGCTCTATTCTTTAGAATCTGATTCCAACTTTTCCCATCAAAGAATTCAATCTGCTTTGGGCTCATTTGGTATCATTATTGCTTTTTAGTTTTCAGTTTTTTTAAAAACCAAGATCCATTTTCTAAAAACCAGAAAAATGGTTTGTTGTTTTTAGTTGTCAGTTTTCATTTTTGATATGACATNNNNAATTTTTAGTTAATTATTTAAACTTTTATATACAATTATTAGAAACAAAAAAACCCAAAACTGCAAACTGCAGTGATACCGAACGAGTGTGATATTGGTTTTACATTTTATTTCCTCTCTGAGATAGTGAGATATATATCTTACACAAAAGAAATTTTGTACTTTTTGTCCAATGTCAAAAAAAAAAAAATGTTGTAGTAAACAATTAAAAGTAGGATGACGGTAGTAGCACCAGTACTGATAACTGCTTTGCTAATCAAATGAAAAAGAGTATAATGGGAGAACTTGTTTGAAGGTCATCCATCTTGGTACTACTTTTACCCAAACACGCTTAATTAGTGTTGGTATGATAACACCCAATCATTCCTTCTACGAATTTCTTTTTATTCTCTTCTCCGAGCTTTACTATTGATTCAATGTGAATTGGAACATTGAAATGATCATGACTTTGTGCTAGGGTGTCTGGTACATGCAAATTTTTTTAATTGATTATATCGGAGAGATCCATTCACTCACACTTAGACCATGGGTTCGCCACTCGTTATCCTTAATTTACGGCGTTTTCAAGTTTTATGGGTTATTTAATCACTCTACTACGCTACAACCTTCATAATTATGTGTTCGGTCATTTAAACTATTGAAAGAATTAGGGTTGTAAATTGGACGTATAGCATTATTGGACTTTTTCAAGTACAAATCCAATTTGGAATACTAAGGACTCAAGTTTGAGTCCAATCCATCTGAATTATATTAAGTCCAATCCAATCCAAATAATATTGGTCAAGTCCAATCTAAAAATCCAAACTTTCAAGTATTGCACTATTTCTCGAAAAATTTAGGCCTTTTTTCCAGAAAAGGTGGTGAAATGGCTAATTTATTGCGCAAACCAATAATCTAAAATACAAATGTCCTGCTTTATTGGTCAATTGTGATGAATAGGTTATAATTGCCTCGTTAATTTGTATATCGAAATATTCTTAATTATTTTTAAGTGTAAAACCTTTTATGCTTTATGAAAAAATGGTTTAATTTGGATTTTTGGACTCTAAACCCTTGAGTCCAAATCCAATTCGAATATTATGGACTCAAATTTTTGATTCCAAATCCAATCTGAATCCAAATAGCTAATTCAGACTGGATTGTTTTTAAACTTAGTCCAAACAGTGTCACACCTAGAAAATTTTGAGTCCGAATCCATCTGAATTTCGAAATTAAAAGTCTAGTCCAAATAGCTAATTGGACTGGGTTGGTCCGGATTGTGGACTTACACCCAATCCCCATGACCCATAGAAGGAATCAAGTGGGTCAAAGTAATTACACAGCTGTGTAATATTTGTACTATATTTTATCGGCAACCACACGTGACCCGTGTATATCCACCAATAGTTGACGGGTTTTTCCGGCGGCGGTTCTGAGTCAGTGGTTGATCCTTTGAACAAGTAAGCTAATTAAGCTATCTAACTCTCACTAGTGCTCCCATTTTCTAATTCTTTCCTTTTTCATGCTCATTTACTCACCATAATTATTTAGTGTGCTAAACTATGGAGTACACTTTAGCTGCATGCTCGATCAAACTCCTTGTTGTTTTCCTGTCTTTGTAGGATCATTGCTCTCTATGAAGTAATGGAAGTGTATGGGAAAAGCTCGTTGGCGTTGGTCTTTTTGCTGCTTGCATGGGCCCCACTTCAGCTCTGCTCTTCTTCCGAAAACGTAAGCGAATGGGTTGGCTTCTTTCCACTTTTAGTGCCATTTTTATGATTTTTGTATGATATTCACTAATTTGGTTCAGGCTATAATTTCACATGGTCGCCGTTTGGTTGCTTCAAGTAAAGCAGGTACTATTAAATTATGCTTATGCATATTCTTTTCGTCTTCATATCTACTTATTGATCCGCTGATTATACTCACATAACAGAAAAGCTTAGAGGGAATTTATTTGTTCATTTTTGCCGAAATAAGGGTCTAGCTCTCTGATGCTACCTAAGGTTATCAGTAGAAAGATACTCCGTTTGCTTTTGTATGCTTTCTTTTAACACAAATTATTCACAAATTACTAGAGTTGGTGATTTGGATGGTCCAATTCGGTGCACTAAGCACAACCTTAGACCTGAAACACCGCCCCCTTATTTTAAGTGGCGGTACTGATTGATTCAGGATCAGCTTTCTCTGCTAGTAGACATTGTGCCAAGAATGCTTCAACTCAACATATCAGGCTCAACATTGCATTAAATGAGAAATGCCAGTCCCATGACTAACACTTTTTTTGTTATGAGTTGTTCATGACTTGGTAGCCAATTGAAATTTTCGGAATGCAGCATAGACCTTGTATTGGATTCAAACACCATGTCTAATCATATAGACTAGTCCCTGCCCTCAAGATAAGCGATGCGTTATACATAGGCTTGTAGCCGATAAACTACTAGCACTATAAGTGTGGATTTACATGTGAACTTGAACTCCATATTAAGTATGAGTCATCAAACGAAAAGCAAGCAAAAGAATCACGTGTAAGGTTCAACTTGATACTGGGCCCAAGCATATCTTTAGTAAAGCTATGTTAAGGCTACCCTCAAGTATCCCTATGTAGGTCATGGTCTAAACAAGGCTTGATTATCAGTGATTTGAATTTGAGTGCTGTCTCCTAATACTTGTATTCACTTCAAGTGATGTCCCCTAATCTCATAGTTTTGCGAAGTTGCTGCTGAATCTTTTCTCAAATTCTTGATTATAGTTTGATGGAAATCCTGACAGCTGGTGAAATCCTAAACATAAGTTATTTGGTTATGAAGATGTTGTTTTATCAAATTTTCCCTCTCATCATTTGTTAATGTTGTCGATGCAGCGCACTGTCAATCCAACTGGATTCTCAATCAGAACAAAACTAAATGCTTCCAGTATATAGCAAAGTTTAAGTCATGGGATGAGTCTGAGGCCTACTGCAATGATCATGGAGGACACTTGGCTTCTTTATCATCTGTTCAAGAATTAAGATTTGTTCAGGACATGTGCAGAGAAAATGTTAATGGCTGCTGGATTGGAGGACGAGCAAACTCCACAGTTGGTAAGAGCTGGACGTGGTCTGACAATAAAGCTCAGCGCAACAATTCTCTATTCCCTAGAGTGCAGTTCGGATTAAAATGCGGCAACAAGTCATGCTACAACAATACGAGTGCCTTGTGTACACTATTGTCTTACGGGATGGCTCACATGAAGACTGAAGGATGTAACAAGAGTCATGCTTTTATTTGCATGATTAATATCGGTATGGCTTCTTTTTGCAATGTCATTTCTCTTAGCCTAATTTTCTTGGTTTCTGTCATTGGATTTCTGGAAACTTTTCAGCAATTGTATTCTCGAAAGAGGAGCTTTGGATGTTAGCATCCTCTGAACAAAAACAACAAGAAAAATTAGACATTTACATAAAATAGCATGTCTTACAATTTTGTTGCATGACTGCATCTCCAAGAAGATTGTACCCTCTATGCATAAGCACCATAGTCATTACCTTGTGCCTGTGAGGGTAGAGTGAAGGCAGATCAAGGTGTGCTGTTGTTAACATCCTTACTCATGTGGTGTTTTTTTTTTTGTTAGACCCTTACTTTCTGATATAAACCTAGTAAGTAATGGAGGATAAATTAGAGAGCAATTTATTTTCGTCATTGTCATCTAAAGTGAAAAAGGGAGTGACCTCCATTAAAAACACAAATAAATGGAGAAATTCCAAAAGGAAAATGATCATTTTCACTTGAAGGTTGAATTTGCCCGTGAAGGGTAGTGGCTGTCTCCCAGATATCATAGAGTGAGCACTCCAGTCCAACCAAACACATCATTATGGGTAATCACACACCTCCTAGTAGCTTTACCTTCTTTTACCAACCCCCACAGCAATTTAAACTCAAAGCCTTCGAACTTGTTTGCAATATTGATAAAGATCATGAGAGAACCCGCCCCACAAGACAATCCAAAGGATGGAAGAGCTCGTGATCTATATAAAGCCCTTATTAGCCCCACATGGCTGATGTGGCTTTCAAGTTCCATACCTTCCAATGGACGAACAATCCAACACGCTCCACATATGGTTACCTCACCTACTTCGCCTACTGGGTCGCAATTGTGTAAGAGATGCTCCGCATCCGGTGCTCCCGCGTCTAAGATATGCTCGCACTGAGCGGGCATGGCGGGTTCAGAGCTCACCCCAAAATTTGGCTCAATGGGCGGAAGAACACATGACTTACATAAATTCCACATTACCCCCTATATGACGGATATAGGACTCAATTCCTATATCTTGCAATGGGCTATAACAGATATATCTAATCGACACTATTCAATAATGCTCAGGAGAAGGGAACATGAAGAAAGTACTCCCTTCTTCTTTTTCTTTTTCTTCATTTCTCTTTTGGGGCGTTGGCAGGCACATAATAGGATACCTACCATTATTTATATGTGTCTAACAAGGAACCTGCATAGGGCACAGTCAAGTGGTTGATGTACATAGCCTAACCCATACAATTGCAAAGACTAGAGAAGTTCTTGAAGCCTTACCTCATACAAAATTTTGTAAGGTAAGGGGGTAAGACTTAATAAGTAAAAGAGAGATTCAGATGGGTATAAATTTATTAACAATAATATAACATGTGGTATACCCAAAGCTAATCTATATTTTCTCAGAAGACACAGAATTGCTCAGTAACTTATGAAGTAGAAGTGCAGTGAGCTCATCCTTGCATCAACTTGCCTCAGTAATGGACATTTTAGGATTGCAATAGCATCTTCAGAAAGCTACAAACGAACTACACAGACTAGGAAGCATGTGAAAAGACTGGTTTCCCTATCTTTGCATACTCCCAAGGTGAAGTCTGTCTCAAGGCCCACCTTTTAGCTAGCTAGAGAAATAATTTTGAAGTTGTCAGTTTGTCACTAGATGAACTTCCCTGAGATCTCATAATTGATTTTATTTTGTACTTTAGTATCCAACATATGCTCAGGCGCATACCTACAGTGGCTCATTTTATGCTTTAGGGAGATCAACTCTACAGGAAGATTGCTGCAACCACTTTGGTACTAGTATACACATCCTATATGGCAGTTTAATCATTACTTTGGCCTTCTGGGGAAATACTCTAGTGGACGTGCTAAGAATATATCTTTTGCCAATCGTCTGGTATCGCAATGCTTAGAATTTGTGATAGCATAAGCTCTGTGCCTCTGTTTATGTCTTGTTTTTTTTTTTGGTTGAAAAGGTTTGTATGTCTTTGTTATACAGTTAGCTGGTTTGTAGTAGGAGCTCAATAATAGTCAAAGGTCGAAAAAAAAAAACAAGTACCAGAATTTTTTTTGTTTTGTGTGTCGTCATTTTTTTTATTCACTTCAAATATTCCAATGGTCCTCTCCTTTTACTTCGTACATTAGATTTATCCTCGTTCATTTTGCACCAAGGATTAATAAGAAGAATGAATCTGCTCCATGAAGTCACTAATATTGTTGTCCAGGTGTGATATTGTTTAAGTTTCGTTGTTATATGTAGAACTGTTCTGCATTAGTATTAAATTACATGCACCGTGTGTTCATGTAGAAAACAGATGCTATGGAGGACAGTGCCACCACATATATGTGATTATCCTGGCCGTAATCAGTGGGATGATTTTGTGTACCACATTAGGTTTTGTGATTTGGCTACTTGTGTATAAGCGGAGTAAGAAGCGTAAAAGGTCTCGGAGGCAATCCAATGTGTCAGCATCAGCTTTAGTCCCTCCATCCTGGAAAATTTTTTCGATTGAAGAGCTGAGGTCTATTTCAAAGAACTTTAGCGAGGGAAATCGTCTTCCTGGAGATGCAAAAACAGGGGGTACGTATAGTGGCATCTTACCTGATGGTACGAAGCTGGCAGTCAAGAGGTTGAAAAGGTCTAATTACCAAAGGAAAAAAGAGTTCTATTCTGAAGTTGGAAGGGTTGCTAGGCTTCATCACTCAAGTCTGGTAGCTATAAAAGGATGCTGTTATGATCATGGTGATCGTTATATTGTGTATGAATTCATAGTGAATGGCCCTCTGGATAGATGGCTGCACCATGTTCCGAGGTATGGTAGGTGCTTAAACTGGCCAATGCGAATCAAAATTGCTACAAAGCTTGCTCAAGGAATCGCGTAAGCCTATTCCTCTTAACTCTTTTGTTGCATCAATTGCTTTTTTTTTTATTTTCTAACTTTGGTAAGAACGAAGTTAAAATATTTTACTATGAAGAAACACTGCGTATGAAGGTCAGTAAATGGCCTTTATCAAATTAAAAAAACACAGCCCCAATTATTGAAGCTCTACTTTGTAGGAAGGATTGCCTTAGAAAGAAATCAAACAAAAATGAAAGGGAAAATAAAATGGAAACAGATCCATCTTGTATCCCTAAGAAATTCAGAGACCCCCAACACCCACCCCCCACGCACCCCTCCTCTAAGGAAATAGAAAACTAACGAAATGCAGAAAGGTAGAGAACGCAGTAGATCTTCTTGGGAAATGCAATGTGAAAAACACCAAGAAATTAGAACCTTGTAGCTTCCAATTTTAGGGACTGACATTGGAAGACCAGAGCAGAACATGAAGAACACCTGAGGGTGTCAGGTGTAAAGCACAGGCGTATATCTTCTAGGCCGGAAGCTTGAGGCACAGCAATATAGATTATCATTATTTACAAGTCTCATTATGATTACTCTGTATTCTGATATGGTATGTATTGACACCCTACTAATATCCAGTAGAAAAATCAGGTTATTTTGGTTCTATTCAAAACATTCATACATGTGATGGTACTTTTAGTTGTTTAACATCTGGACCTTGTTTCACCAAGTAGCACGACTCCTCCTCTCGCCTTATGTAGGCTGCTAGACCCCTAACTTCTCAACTCATCTTGTGAGTCAGACCTTAAATCAGAGGTATAAAAATTTGGATAGATACTGATCCTTCTGTCCTGAATTGCCCGGCGACTTTAAGAATTAGTGACTCACAACATTGTGAGTCTCCAATTTTTAAGTGTGCAAACACTCTGTCTGGAGGGTGTAATTACTATATGTTCTAGTTTTGCATGGTTGACTCTTGCATATTCTATATTTGTTACTGGAATAGTTCTTGCATGCAATTTGAAGATGTGCTATGGGGTGTTAGTTTTCATCATCTTTTCACATTTATTGTGATACTTGTTTCATCTACATCATTTCTAGCCATATTGGCAAATGGTAACTGCTTTTTCCTAGCTGAAGTTGTTTAGAACCACCAAAGTGCTACTCCCTCCAGCACTATCATGGTAAGATTTACATTCTCTTTTCGGCAATTTTTATTTTTTACATAAGTGTAACCACTTTATTACAAATTTGCCATCAATTAACTCAATCCACATAATTAACCTATCCCATTACTTGTGTTTATGGGCCACTATATTAAACCCTCATTATCACAACTAATCCCCACCCACTTACTTTAAATCATCCCCTCCTCACTTTATCACAAACACTTAAGACTAACTACCAAATGACCAAATTTCCCCTCCCCTGAAATTCTAAATTTCCCTTCCTCCATAACTTCCGCCGCCGGACTGTCGCTGCCCTCACCGCCACCATTACCATCATTCTTCGACACCTCCAGTCCCCCACCTCTATCCTACCGTATTTTTTTTATTGTTTAGTCGGAAATCGCTTCGTATGGCCAAGATTCAAGTTTTTGATTATGAACAAAGATTCCCTTCGATCTTAGTTTACGCCGCGATTGTGGACGAAAACGCACTTTGTAGGCTGCGTTTTACTCCTGAGTAACGGCTTAGTCCCATGTGCCGAGCACATGGCCGCCCAAACCGAAAGTTTGGACAAATGGCACAAAGAAGGGAGCTCGTACCCGCATTTTCGCAGCGGATTTAAGGAGGGGGGCTGTCGTGGGGGACTAGGGTCGGGGATGGGGGATGTCGCAGGTGGTTGGGGGAGTTAGGTTGGGGATGATTAGCAATCCAAATGTATTTCTCTCTCCTCTATGACAGTAAACCGACGAGTAGTTTTTAATTTTTATGATGCCATTTCTTAATGAGTGTGCCTACCCCATGTAAACCTTACCATGAAGGAGGGAGAAGTTAATTACTTTTTTGTGTTGTTTAGCATAAATGCTACGTGGTTAACTCCGAGATAAAGTAATCATGTCTTTATTCCTCTTAGTTTTTTCTTTTCGACAAATTAATTATGTGCTTTGATTAGTCAACTTTGAGTAGGGTCTTGCTTTGTTCAGTTTGAACTGATTAGTAAATTTCTTCAAAATTTCTTGTGCTTAGTTTCTGTAATCTGAAGAAGCCTTCATCATATCACAAGATACACATTAATGACACCTTCACTAATTGCTCGAGTTGTGTAAGTTTCCACTTTTATGCTGTTTCTTCCATTACAGTTTTCTACATGACAAGGTCAAACCACAAGTTGTGCATCGGGATATTCGTGCAAGCAATGTACTTCTTGATGAAGAATTCAGGGCATATCTGATGGGTGTGGGCCTCTCAAAGTTTGTGCCATGGGAGGTTATGCAAGAGAGGAATGTTATGGCTGGGGGAACTCATGGATACCTTGCTCCAGAGTTTGTCTACAGAAACGAGCTTACCACGAAAAGTGATGTTTACAGCTTTGGAGTACTGCTGCTTGAGATTGTGAGTGGACGTCGGCCAGCCCAGGCTGTGGATTCAGTCGGCTGGCAAAGCATATTTGAGTGGGCCACACCCCTTGTGCAATCTCACCAATACCTAGAGCTGCTAGATCCTGTCATGTCTAACACGTCTTCTGAGATTCCAGAGGCTGGGGTTATCCAGAAAGTGGTAGACCTTGTGTATGCTTGTACTCAGCATGTTCCTTCGATGCGTCCCCGAATGTCTCATGTTGTCCACCAGCTTCAGCAGCTGGCTCCTTCCACCTCTGTTGGGGAGTAAGTTCAAATCTGGTGTAGATTGACTTGATTGGATGTATCCTGATGGCTCGTATGTTCCTGTGGCTATGAGGCAGTCCAAGTTCCATTGCTAACATAAGTTAACTTGCTGCCATTGTTTTAATGAGGCAGTTGACTAATAGATGGGTCATTTTTCTGTATCCTCTACCCTTAGTTATTCTTTGCAACTAATTCACTCTTTCTCCCCTTGGACATCATACTACATTGTTGATCCTGTGTAGCAGCGGAGCAACAATATGTGAAGTCCTCGTATAGTCGTATCCATTTCTCCCTAAACTGTATCTATATATATGTACCCGTATTGTGTAGAACAGACATCTACTACACTGGATATGAGTGTTTTAAAGCAGTTGTTTTAGCCATGTATTATGAGGCAGAGACACTTTTGCAACATATCCTAAATATTCAGTTTTTATGTAAAACACTATCTGTAACAAATAGGTGTGCACTTGACTCAAAAACCCCAATTCGATGTGTGTGGCTGATGGATTTATTTGAGCAAGATTTTGCTATTTGAATGTCTCTATAGCTTGGATATTTGGTCTTTCGATTTATAAATTAAAATAACAGAAGTAGAACAAACATGAAGGGACTTGTTGATACGCGTATCTTACTCGTTACCCTTCTCTGATCAGACAATTTTTTTAGTGCCATGTTTGTCTAGAAGGATTATCTGGTTTCATAACTATGTTATGATGGTTGATTTATCCTGGAAACAATTTATAGAAATCATTCAGATTAAGAAGACCAAGATTATATATTGTCTCTTTTGACATACTCCCTCAAGTTCTTTTTATTCTGCACACTGCTTTATGCACAGAAACTAAGACAAACTATCATACCAATTCTTACTTAGGATCTCTCATAAGCATTATGCCACTCATGCAGCCAATTCTTACTATGGAATCTGAGCGTATGGTCCCTTCCATTCCCTTCACCAACTACCATACCGCAGCCTAATCAAAGCCTGGTTATTACGAAACTCCTCTTCACTCATCGAAAAGAGTTAGTACGAGGTAAGCATACGTTTATCTCTGGCAAAAACAACACTTCCATTCCATAAAAGAGTTAGTACGAGGTAAGCTCCCTTTAAGTACCAATGTACCACCCACAAACAAAATTAAGATAGTTGGCAGCCTAACCATTTCATTCCATAAAAACTCAAAAATTCTAGATTGCTAAATTGCAAAGCCCATAATACTGCCGCTTCTGTGAAAACCATGCATTCCTTTCTTTACTCATGTCAAAAAAAACTCTGAAAATTATGCGCCGTGATGTCAAAAATGGACAAGATTCCACAGCCACACTCCAGTGAAACGGCAACTGTATAATTTTCTAATAGATAAGACTGCCTGTGTCCAATTTTGGGGCAAAAAAGTTTTTTGAGTAATAAACTCATGATTTTGGCCTTACACTTAGAATGAGAGTTCATTACACAAAGTGGCTATGTCACTCTCATCAAGTGGCCTGCCACTTTTGTGACTTTGACCTGAGAGTGCATCCTACCACTTGAACTTGTTTCCAATTGTATATTTACATGTACAAAACAACATCGTATATTCACTCAGGCAAATGTGGGAAACGCCTTTTGCATTGCTCCCACTTTATAAGATCCGCCAGCTTACTTTGTCCTCTTTCTTCGATTTGAATGATACAAACATTCCATCAGATACCATAGTAGAAATCACCTAAACGAGAGAATAGCATACATTCTACCAAAGATGTAGCAACACAGGTACGAACAATGAGTATGCCCAATAGGCAACTGAAATATGACCTCCAGTAGCTGCAAACAAAGCAGACAAATCTGTAAATGTCAAGAGTAGACAAAGAGGATGCAACATAAATTGTCTAAATATAAGGTTAGGGTGGGGAACCTCTCCAAAGTCCAAACACCTTATTTCAAGTCTCCTGTAGTCTGAATAAAACTTGAAGCCTAACAGCTAATTGGAGAACAAGAAAAAAAAAAAAAATAACTGAAGATATTTTCATAGAGTACTAATTTCCTGAATATGAATTACCTGATAATTTAAAATCTACTAATCTAATAAAGTGCTCCTAAAAGTTACCTACAAAATTTGGACAATATAAACATCTTTATTCCTCAGCTCCCTTCCCATGTTATTTGCACCAGATATCTTTGTCTTTGGACATAAATATCATGACATGATACCAAGACCAAATGACACATGCATGCCACAGAAAGTAAACACATCACTATAATACTGTCAATCCATTTCTAATACAAAAGCCTGAGTCCCGAGGCATTGCAACAAGCCGACAACTACTAACAGCTGAATGTCATCTAATTTGAGAACATTGTGTTACCGTAAAAGAGATCGCTAACAAAAGGTTTGCACTTTGCAGTGACACAGATATAGTAGTAAATCAGTCAGAACGATACAAGAAGAGGAATAGTTCAGAATTCACTCACATGGAGAGGGAGTTACTGACGGCATTTTGTCTGGAGGCTCAGGGTCCATCTCACTTGTTGACGGCGGAAGAACACGAGCATAAATAACAGTTGGCAAAGGACTAGATGGTGAAAGTCGATGCCCGGCAGCAGTTGGCGATTTAGTTTCTGGACGAGGTGAGGCAACAGAATGAGGAGAGATGCTAGGTGCTATAGCCGCAACGGTAGGAGACTCCTCAGGGCTTTTTCCCGAATGCTTACTCCTGAATCTAGACCTGCAACCTGGGGGGCTTGCCTGATAACTTTTTACAGGTGCAGGGGCACCATGAGGGCTTGCCTGATAGCTTTTTACAGGTGCAGCAGAAGGAGCAAAAGGACGAATCACCCCGTGGCTTTTCACGGGTGAGGGAGCATTTCTATGAGGTGAAGGTGCACGCTTGACAGGGTGAGGAGTTTCCACCGGCGAATAGGTAGGTGCAATAGTGGGAGGTAAATGGTGATGATGGTGATCATGGTGGTGATGGTGGTGGTGGTGATGGTGGTGTGGCAGAGGAGTAGGAGAAGGAGCAGGCGTTGGGCTACTACCATCGCCAAGTGAATGTTGGAGTACTGATGACAGGCTAACCTGTTTGACTTTACCGAAAACGGTGTTATTAAGACCGAGATTTCTAGCGGGGGAATCTCTTATGGTTTGAGCCAGTTGCTTTAGTCTTGGCTGAGAAGGAACTCCAACTTTTAGCACAACAGTCGTCTGAACAGTAGCAGGGGGAGCCACAGTGGAACCTCTAGAATTTGTCAAGCGAATATACAAGTTCTGCACCAGTAAGATACAGAGAGTCAAACTTATAAAAAAAATGAGTGAAGAATGCAACCCATACGATGAAAACTTTAGAAGACAATTATATCTAAAACATAAACTAATTTGCTGTCTTCTCAATGATATGAGAAATCCTCAAAAAGGCAATACCCAAATATAACCAGGCAAAAGCAAACTTACCTCGTTATCAGTCAAATGCAACCCAGACTTCAGTTGGTCCTTCAGGGCATCGAAATTATCTTGAATTTGGAGAATGGAATTGTTTAAGGTGAAGTTAAAAAGAATCTGAACCTTTTGCAGAGGATACGCAAACTGGACAGGACTAACAGTGATCCCACCAGGGAACTTCAAAACCTCAAAAAATGATGGCTCTCCAAACAAGGGTACCGTTAAGTGAAGATTCGTCTGTCTTATAACCAGATACTGGAAAGATGCTCGAATCAAACTCTGTTCAGCTGGAGATACAGAAGAATGTTCAGATGCGGGATCAACCGCAAATACGATGTCTGTTTCATTCAATCCAGAACTTTCCAGAGCTAAAACGACCACCTGATAAGTCAACAAGACAAAGATCATTCGTATGAGAGAGATGAATCAAATTTTTCAAAAAGTTGTCGTATGAAAAAGGTTGGAGAAAATACTTTTGTATTAGCAGCTTCTAACTCATAGTAGATGTCGGCTTCAAGCTGTTCAATATTGTTTTCCAGAAAGGAAGTTGGCTTCAGCAATTTAAAGCTTGCAACAATTATGTGACCTAGACATCAGGAATCCTATGAAATTAGAACATATGTCATAGGAATCTCCATAAGAAATAGACAACCAGCAGATATTTCAAGATGTTAAATTGACAGTATTAAGAACGACAATCAGGCCTTGATATATAGACCTTCAGAAATCGATGACCTAAATCCATTAGATCCTCTCAAAAAAATTGGATACAATTTGATTCAAACATTTGATGTATAAAAAGCTGCTAAGACTTATAACACAAATTTAACTTTCACTAGGTAACATATGAGAACCGTGGTCAACAACAAGAACTCAAGGAATAGTGAAGACCACCAACAACATACACCAGGAAAAAAGAAGGGAAAGTGGACTATGTAAAACAGGAGGCACAGCTACATATGCGGAGGAGGAAGTTGAGTTATAGAATTCACGAGTAGTTCTATGAGATAGCAGGATTTACTGGACCATTCTCGTAAACCTACCATTTATAATGGAGATTGGAGAACATCTCACTTAAACAAACCTATACTTATTCAGTTATAATTCTCAATAATAACATAAGATAAGGGAGGTCTTTATAGCCTAACTTACCTTAGATAATAAGAAAACAGCCTACTAACCAATATAATTAAGATACTTGTTTCATAAAGCTAAACAACACTCATTAAAGTCTTGATTCCGAATTGATTTGGGGTCGGCTAAGATGAATCAATCAATAAGAGAATCGTCGAAGTTTAAATAACAATTTCATAAAGGGAAGAAGTTCTAAAATATTTTCAAAACAAATTTGCACAAACATACTGTTTTGAAGTTCTCATAAAGCGGCTATGCAGTGAAGCTCTCATAAGACTGTCTAACCTTAACTTGCTCTAACCTATTCAAAAACCTTGTAGGCGCACTCTTTTGCCCAAGTCCTAACATCTTCTTCCAACACTGGCGATAATATTGTTCACGCTTGAATTTATGGGAAACTCCACTACATTTTTTAAGGTTTATCTTGTAAATCAAGGATTAGACGCGAAATATGCTGGTGGGGAATTTTATATCATGCTGGTCGGAATTCCTTAACATGCTTCAAGTATTCCATAATAAATGAAAAACTGGATAAATTGATAATCCCCAAAATACTTGGTAGGACGTGGACCAGTTACACCACCCGTAGATGCTCAACCCAAGAGATTCTTCAAGATATAGACCAAGACCTCAAAGCTGTATAATTCTTGACAACAACAGGAGTGTGTTGCACGCTGCAGTTTGGTTCTGGAAACTGGAGGAGCAGTATTCAAAGCAGGGAGCTAGATTATGCGAATTGGGGCTGAACAAGGCTTGATTTGTGCATTTCTCACAGCTTCCTTAGCTATGGGGTTCGCTAAGGATAGACGTGGTGAGTTCAAGGATACAAGGAACCGTCCGAGTGACACTACCAAAGCTAGCCAAGCTTAGAGCCTAAGACTGTTTAAAAAGGCTTGAGGCGCACCGAGAAGATAGGTGTTTGGAGCCTGGAGACGAGGGCAGAGCGAAGGCGCTCGCCTTATCGATGTGAGGCGCAGCACAAAAAAGAAAGGGTAAAAAAGGAGGAAAAAAAAGGGTGCATCAGCGTTTCAATTGAGCACAAAACTGAGCCTTAGGGTGCGCTTCAGTGCACCTTGTTGCGCCTCATTGAAGTCGCCGCGCCTAGGACACCAAATGCGCTAAGGCCTCATCGCATTGCGCCTCAAGCACGCCTTTTTAAACACTGGACTAAGATGAGGGAGCTAAGCCCAAAATTGAAGGGAGTGACAATTCTAGCAATAGTACCATGGCTTGTTTTCCTAAGCCTATGATGTTCGTACAATGCAATTTGGCTTTAGCAATGTGAGTTCTAATCGTCAGGCAAACTTTTTCTATTATTAGAAATGTCTTAACTTCATTCTATGCCCAGGGAAAGAAGGCTATTCTAGTCTCCTTGGTGGAAATTCAGTCACAAGTTAACCTCTCTGCCTCTCTGGTCTTATTTGGGCACAATATGACTCTCTACATTTAAGTGGCATGTTGAGTAAGTCATACAATGATAACTTGACCATTTTTTCCATAGGAGAACAAAAGGTAGAGGATCGAAAAGAAAGCAGTAGAGAACATGCTTTTCTTATGAAAATGCTTTTTTGTGATAATGTCATTTGTAGTCTTATTTTGGATTCTTACTCAAATTTGTGGCATTTTGAAGGTGGGAGCATTGGGAGCTGTAGTTGTGCAAGACCACAACTCAAATTCGTGGCATTTTAAAGGAAGAAGTCAGCAACGTATGCTAAAGAAGGAGCTCTGAATTGCCAGCTATAAATCCTTAGTAATTACTTGTATTTCCATGTACGTGTTGTTAGTAGTTTTCTAAATATTGTATTCTGACTATTTGTACTAAGCTGAGGATATTACTTGGGTATGCAGTATGCAGAGCATCTTAGATAAGGTTTTATGTTGAGTAAGTCTCCCTATAAAAAGGATTTGAAACCCTTGGTAGAAGGCAGATTATGTTAAGTGATAATTGAAGTGAACTTTGTTCATGTTTATTTCTTCTGTGAGAAACCTTTGAATGAAGGAAATTCATTGTGCATTATGTAGGAATTAGACTTGATGTGGATCAGAGGAGTGTTCTCGTATACCTTGTTATTTTTTAATTCTCCTCACCACAAAATCACAAAAATAGCCCTTGTTCTTAAAACACAGTTTTGTGTCAAGACACTCAAAATCCCACCTTCCCAAGTTTTGTTATTAAGAGTGAGTCACCAGTTGAAGGCCCATGCACACGAGATAAATACTAAGCAATTCAATAAATACCACCAAAATTTATGAAGCATAATGTCAAGGGTCATACGGGACGTAGATGTTTAAGCCATAATAAAGTAGATAGGCAGCCTCTGCGAGGTCTGTATCAAGGCACAAAAACAACTGACAAAAGAAATATACTGTATGATTTAGTTGCAGCTTGTGATGCATAATGATGAGAATGAATTCCCCTGAATTGTGATGAGCAAGCACAGTAAGAGAGCTCGTGATTTGTAACGAAAGCATTGATAGACCAGAAATCAAAGTGTTAGAAGATCCAATCCAGAAAGAAATGTGCCGACTGTAATTACTCAATCACAAGTAACAAAAAAAAGAAAGAAAGAAAAAGAACCTCTAAATCTGGGATCGAGATCTGTATCAGTGGGATCTGCCAAGTGGAGAAAAGGGGGCAGCCAGAAGAGAGCAGGAAGGAGAACAGAAATCCCAAGCAGAAGAGGGATGAGACACTTGAGCTTAACAAACCTACCACCACAGTTGTAGGTGGTGGTGTTGTTGTTGTTGTTGTATCTACCACCACCACCACCACTACTGGAACCAGAACAGCACCAGCAGCACCACCCCCCTACCTCCTCCGCATTCGACCTCGATGCGCCTGCTTCGCCACCTCTACCACCTCCATTCTCCTCGCTGGGCTTCCCCATCTTTCTTATATTAACAATGCTACGCCCTTCTTCCCTCCTAGTGCCATACCCACTTGCCTTGAGAAGTTGAGAGAGGAAGATGATGATGATGAAAAATGAAATGAGGAGGAGGAGTGAGAAAGAGTAAGTTAGTAGGGTTCTACTTCCTTCTGGTGTGACTCTGGTGGATGGATGGATGGTTGAGCGATACAGATCCTTACTTTACTTTACTTTACTTTACTTTACTTTACTTGCTTCCAAATGGATGTATGTACCCCTTTTCTACTCTACTAAATTAAAATTAAATCATTTCAGTTTACAAAAAGGAAACTACGAGTACTTCTTTTTACTATTACTGTTCTTACTGAAAATTACAGTCAGTTTTAGTAACAGTTGGTTAATTACAGGTTGCTTTCTCTCTACTTGCTTTACTTCTTTAAGGTATATGAATTTAAACAAATTTAATTTAACTACTATATTGTGTGGACTGTGGAGCAAACAAGATCAAAGAACGGGGTCACAGTCAATGGTAAAGCGATTGGGTTAGTGTGATGACTGAAGAGGTTTCTTTGGTTTGTTAAGCACCATCTTAGGATGATTTAACCCTTTATTAATTAGCCTTGGAATTGTTTAATGAGAAAGGTATTGGGGAAGGAAGCTCTTAAGAAGTGAGCAGAGTAGAAAATGGAAAAGTGAGTGTAAATGACAAAGGATTGGATTTTTGATAAGGTGATTAGGTCATTCAAGTCATAGTAGAGTCATTTCTTTTTCTTTTTCTTCTTTGACTACATTTCCCATATTTTACAAGTTTTCTTTAGGCTCAAATTTTCGTATAAGTAATCCATTAGTTATTGTTTCTCCATTAACTAGCAAATAATGTATTCATATGTACCGTAAGATAGATGATGCCCTGCAATCTACTTCTAGCCGGTCATATATCTAGAGAAGACAACATGTTAGGGGTGTAGGATATAATTTACGCTATTAAAGATGAAGAATAATAATTTTTTTTTTAGGAATGGGCAATATATTGTGAACCTCTTGTATGATGCATCATGCACCGAGATAAATATGTGCAATACATTTGGTTAATATATATACAATGTAGTTGATAAATATGTGTTTTTATAATACTTGGTAAACATGAATTATATAATGAGCGAATATGTACATTACATTATGTATATTAAAGTTGATAATTATATGAACTACATTGATTTACATGAATGTTTATTGTCATGATGGTGAATATAGAGCATGGTGCCTCATGCAAGGAGTGCGCACTACAAAATTGAAAACTCTTAGCAGATTTTCTTGATTTAGTTTTCTAAAGTAATTTCCTCGCTCTTTAGAAAGGATAAGGAATAAATAGTCAAGTACATCATGTGAACATACCATTTTAGTTAATCTTTCGACATTATGTGCATCGCACGAGGCTATAAGTTAATGTATATTAAGATAGAATGTGAGTCGGTCTTGAGAGAAGATATACAAAATCCATCCACGTCCCTTCCTTGTCAAAAAGAAGGGAAAAAAAGTTTTGCAACAACCTATAAACTCGTAAGAAAGGGAACATAATCGAGTGTTCAATTTGGAGCCAAAAAGTATATGTTATATACAATAAAGGTATAATTGTTTCTTCCTCACAACTTAATCTCCTCTTTTGTAAGAGAACTATACTATTTTGTGTAAAATGTAAACTACCCAACAAAGTAACTTTTTGGATTTTAGAAAGAGGAACTCAAGCATTCTATATTCTAATCCCTCTCTTTTGGAGTCACACATCAACACCATATTGCCAGGCTAAAAGAGATAAGCAAACAAATAAATGAAGAAAAAGATACATTATTCACAAGACATTACACCAATAAGAGCGTCCATTTACACACAAAAAGCTTATTTGCTGCAAACATTCAGTTATATTTAACCTTTTTCTGATATCAAATCAAACAATAATATGATGCTCACAAATGACCAATATCCTAATTAAGATGATAACGAGTCAAGTCGGTTGTGAGCAACTCGAGCTCGTAACTACTTGACGCATGCTCTACTCTACTCGATAACTCGTAAGCACAATAAACCCAATCTCAACTAGAGCTCGAATTCACGCTCGAAAGAACTTCAAATTATGTTTTAGGTGTCGGACAATTACGACGTGCCTAACCTTTCTCAATAGTAGAGTAGCTTTGGCAATTGGTATTCATTGTCATTGTAACAACCCAAAGTATACGTCAAATAACTTTTATAATAGGTAAATATCTTTAAAGAGTTTCTAACTCTTTATCCTTGGTTTTCAATAATGCCAAACTCATATATATTTCGAAAATATGGTTGTTATACAATTTTACGTAAATATATTAAGTAATACCACTAGATAACAATAGTACGTATAATCGTACAGCTACTGATATTTTCTCCTCCCTCCCAATTAGCTTATCAATTGAATCGTTCATATGCTTCTTGCTCATTGATACCGCAAATCCATGTCAGCATTCACTTCTATTTACTTTGTTGACAATTTGGTTTTAATACTTTATCCTATTATCAAATACAATTGGAGACAAAATGAAGAGTAAAAGTTTGAATGAGCATTTTAAATAAAAGTCAAAGAACTTTTTTTTAATTATAATACAAGTAGGGTTGTTTTTATTACGGAGACAAAGAACCTATACATGTAAATATAGAGGAATAAAGCATTTCAAGTGTGAAGTATATGTTACTTTTGTTTTGTAAACCGGAAAAACATATTATGACATAATATATTTCATGTTACCAAGAATTTATAAAACCGAGTAAGATCTTACTCAATTCGACTCGTTAAGTTCTTGAGTCGATGGTGAGATCGAGTCGAATTTTGACTGAGTCGAGCTTGAGTTTCTAAGAATTAATCATGCTCATTTTAACTCTACACCACCTTGTAAAAATGCTACATATCATGAATTTGCATACAGAATTGGTGATTTCTATAGATGTTGAACTTGCCACACAAGGAGCAATTATGCATGAGATATTATTGCAACAATTTGAATGTTACAATCGCACATATTTGAATGGGATTGGGTGAGACGGTCTCATTAAAAGTGTTTGATGAGACGAATTCCACTTATCTTCTTACCCACCTTCAACCCCAACACCATATCCACCCACCCGACCACCCCCAACCCCCTGACCTCGCGCTGTCGTTGTACTATCTCAGCGCCACCGTCTTTCCACCCGTCCTCACACATCTCTCTCTCTCTCCTACCCCTAAATATTTTCCATCTACTCCATTTCCTCCTTTTCAACACCATGGTAACCCCCTCCCCACCATCGGGCAAGTTGGGGTGCCTAATATCCGATTGGGACCATTCATTCTATACTGCATGCAGCAAGTCCGGTTCTTTTCGGAAATCCGGTCCCTTTTCCGATTCGGGTCGGATGAACCGGAAATTCAATTAAAAAAATGTTTGTTTTTTTTTAATGTGAGTGAACTTTTAAAGTCTTATTTATAGATTTAAAAATTGTCAATAGTAAGTGTTTTAGCAAAATTAAGGGAAATAAAAGTCATTTATAAAAAAACATTATTTTGCATAATATTTGATGTCATTTAAAAATTGTCAATAGTAAGTGTTAGGCCCGCCTTTCATGTTATGGTCTGATCCAAGAATTTATGACAACCGATCTGGTCCTCGGTCTAAATTTTTGGTCTTGTTCCGGCCCGGTTTTAGATCGATGGGCAGCCTTACATGCAACTCTCTCCCCAACCACCAACGAGAGTACGGGAGAACCCCTATCCCTCCCCCCACACGACACTGCGATGACGTAGGTCATCTTGCCCAACTTATTTCATTTCGTCCAAACCTCCGGTTAGGTTTGACACATAAATCCAGATCGTTACTAAGGAGTAAACAGTGCCTCATGTGGTGCGATTCCAATAACATTCACAGCATAAGCGAAGGTCAAAGAGAGTGTTCGACCAAAATCAAAAACTCAAATATTGCCCATGTAAAACATTTTCTAGGCTAAATGAAGGTAGGAATCTACGTCAAAAATCTAGTGGTGTAAAGGTGGCAGCGTTGAAAAATGGTGGTGGTGCCAATCAACGACGGTGGCGACTGTGGTTGGAGGAGGGGTTCATTAGTGTTTAAGATGGAGGTGCAATTTGGTCTTTGATGCTTATATGAAGTGTAAATTGGTATTACCATAGGTGGTCTCACCAAAAGTGATGAAACCTTCTCATTAAAAAATTTCCCCCATATTTTCATGCCTATCCTGTATAAGTATTTCCCATATTACATCATAGCCATATTAAGCTACAAAAACCTAAACAAAAGAAAAGAGATGAAAAAATGATCCTAGTTTTATTGAGATAAAATATACTAGTAGCATAAACATAAATGCCACATCCATTTATCGCATGCAAACCCTAACTCAAAACTTAGTTGAGGAGATATTAGGAAATGTGGTCTCATGTTTATTTTAATGCATGTCCGTATGTCACACATTCTCATCCCCATAACTTCACTGAAAGAATCTTATATTTGTCACTGGAACTAAGAATCAAGAATAATGTCATGCCAACTGTTAGACATGTGAATGATCGAAGATGATGACGACAAAGTAGACGCCGGTCCCAAATATATATATTCATGTGACATATGACCAATTTCCTCCCAATTTCCTCAAATTGATGCTCGTCTCATTATTGAATTAAATTAATTAGCGAGTTGAGTTAACTGAATTAAGCTAGTCAATTGAATTGATCTTATATGACTTGAATTAAACATAGATAATCCGAATTAAAGTAAACTCATCATGTGAAGTGGTTTAAACTAGCGAGCTGAAGTGAACTAAGTTGAATTTAAATGATCTGAACTAATCATAGATCAATTGAACTAAACTCGTAAACTGAATTGAGCTGAATTAATGAGTATGAACTAAATTAAATTGAACTAATGCACTAAAATTTGGATGAAAGAATGTATACACTATAAACATTTCATAGTCGATTTGAAAAAGGAAAAGCAAAAGTGAGAGTGGTGTTAGGGACAATTGAAAAAGGGGAATTTGATATTTGATTTTGGAATTTGAGTTGGGGAGGGAGGGAGGGAGAGGAGAAATGTGAATGTCCAGGGGGTGGGCTTCCTAAAATGCCCATCTCTCTTATAATTATTCAGACGAACATCACCACATTTAATTTAATTAGAAATCAAAAGTTGTCGTCCGTCCGTCCGTCCCTATTTCAATTTTTTAAATAAAAAGAGTAAAAATAAAAACATACTCACTAAATCGTGAAGGGCTCACTCACTCTTGAGTCTTCTCTCTTTTTTTTTTTCTCTCTCTCTCTCTCTCTCTCTCTCTCCAACACGCCCAAATTTGGTCTCTCAAACTCAAATTTGCCATTCTTTTCTTTTTTTGTGGCGAATGCACTTAAAACTCAAAAGCAGGCAGCTCACTCTTTTTCTCCAGCAGCACACCCCAAGTCAACCCTTTTTCCCCACTCTCCAAACAAATATCTTCTGCTGCTCACCATTTCCACCATCATTCTTTTTTCGTTTTACATTTAAAGTTAAGGTATAACTTTATTTATTTTCCGAAAATGAACTTGCTATTTATTGCTCTGTGTTTGGTACTGTTATTTGATTTTCGAGTGAGCTCAAAGCAATGCTATATTCTACTTTTTTTATATCTTTGCTGACTGCTCAACCATTTCTTTGGTTTCTATTTATTTCAAGGGACAAAGAAACCACAAGCTCGAAAGATAGAGGAAAATACCAGATTAATGTAACCACCTTTACTGCTTTCTGCGGCCAGGAGATCTAAGAGACATGGGTAGGTTTCTAAGATGCTAATTTCGGACCTGCCAGGGTTTCCAAGATTTCGTGTTTCCTTTCGCCTTCATGACGACAAAACGTGCTTATAAGCTGCGTATCCTTTGTCCACATTGCTTGATCCATTCAACACAACTGTTCAACTGTCTTTACAAATTGAATGTTTTTTTATTTTCATGTTTTGTTGCTAATCTGTGATTTTGGTATAAGAGTTGGCCTTAACGGATTGTGGCGCAGAGGAATTTGTAGCTCACACTTCCACTGTCAACTGCCTCAAGATTGGGAGGAAGTCGTCGAGGGTGTTGGTCACTGGAGGAGAGGATCATAAAGTCAATCTTTGGGCTATTGGCAAACCCAATGCCATTGTGGTTAGTTCTCCAACCGTTCATTTTTCTCTCATTTTGATCCAAATACTTGATTGGTCTAAATATGTAACTCCCGCCCTTCATTTTACCTCGACTTGGGTAGGGACACAAATCCTTGTCAGTTGATTCTCTAATAGGTGGATACTTATAGGCTATAGACGAGTCCAGCTCACATAGCTTATGATAAGGGCGTTGAGTTCTGTTGTATTGTAAATTTCAATTCTGCTACTGTCAAAACGTTAGTCTCTGGCATTGTGATCACTTACTTGTTACCTTGAGTGCGCAATGAGCGCTTGTTGTATCCATGTGGGATGGATTTCAGTATAGAAAAGAAGCAGAATGACTAGCTATTCAGTGTAGTGATGCTGTTTGCAGCTCAGTTTCTATATTATGGTTCATGCATCTAGATATATATTACAATTACTCTGGAAGACATTGCTTTTGTTAGGCCATCAAGTAAGGATGTAGCCTTTACAGATGTGAAGAACTTCTTGGCAGGTGTGACGAAAAATGATAAGATAGGAAGGAGACAATTGTCAATAGTTTTTTGTTTCTCATTGACGTGGTAACATTTGGTGAACTTAAGTGAATTAAGCTCGGAAGAGAATGGAATAAAGGTTCATGCCTGTAGAGCCAAGATTCTTTATGGATGAGGAATGTGCTAAAAGTGATTGGTCGGATCCTTTGAACCCTAGCCTACAACATGATCTCTTAATCATGTAAGTAAGAAAAAGTAGATGATCAGCCTTCGAGCTCTCATGCATTGTGAGGTGGAACTAAATGTAAAACAATATCAATTATGATATGCATGGACTTTAGAGTCCACCTACTAGCCATAGATTTTCCTATTATATCAAGGTCCCTGTTCTTTTAGCTTGCAAAGGTAGGCTTGATTTTTCTGAGCTGGGAAATAAAAGTCTTGAATCTATTTTTTATAAAGTTTTTGACTTTGCTCCTGTGGCTTTTTTTTTATGTGTTTGGTTGGTCTTCTTCCTCGAATATCTTCGATATTATAGGTTTTGAACTGTGATTTCCGATGCAGAGTTTGTCAGGTCACTCAAGTGGGATTGACTCGGTAGGTTTTGATTCTTCAGAAGTACTAGTAGCTGCTGGGGCAGCAAGTGGAACCATCAAGCTATGGGATTTAGAAGAGGCAAAAAGTATGTGTACGAGACATTATTCAGTGGTTTACTAATATATTGTCTTTTTCTCTGTCTGATGGAAACATTGTATTCTAGTTGTTCGTACACTTACTGGGCATAGATCCAACTGTATATCCGTGGACTTTCATCCCTTTGGAGAGTTTTTTGCATCTGGATCTCTGGACACAAATCTAAAGATATGGGATATTAGAAGGAAGGGGTGTATCCACACTTACAAGGGCCACACTCGAGGGGTCAATGCGATTAGATTTACACCAGATGGGCGCTGGGTTGTGTCTGGTGGCGAGGACAACACTGTCAAGGTTAGAACTGATTTATAAAGGATTGAATACCTACTTTTATGCTTCTTATATCACACCGAGGACAACATGCGTCATCTCTCTTGGAAGATTTAAGGGAAAGTTTATTCTCTGGGGTCACGCATCAGTGCCCCCCCCCCCCCCCCCCCACACACACACACACTTTTGAGCTCTCTATGGAAAGAAGGTTTCGCTAACTAGATTAGAGTTTCCAACTCTTGCATATTTTTCACCATCCCAGTATAAATTTTATGGTTCAAGATGCTGCACAATATAGAAATTATAATGTCCAAACATGAACAATTATTTGTACATTTTAAAGACTTATATTTGTTACTTATTTTAATATGGAAAAAGTAGAATTGTTTCCTTCCCTCTTTATGTTTGTTTTCTTGGTGATATTAACAAAATAGACAAACTCAAAGAATGTGCACATTCTCCTGCTGTCTTCTGCTTGCTAAAAAGCGCAATCCTTATGTAGAAAATGGTTAAAAGGAGATGCTATGGTCCTTAACATGATCTCATTTTTCTACAGTTGTGGGATCTGACAGCTGGCAAGCTCATGCACGAATTCAAGGCTCATGAGGGGCAGATCCAGTGCATAGATTTCCATCCACATGAGTTCCTCTTGGCAACAGGTTCTTTTATTCTAGTTTGTTTTTCCTGTTTTTCTTTTTTTGTGTGTGTGCATGTGCGCGCTGAAGGATAGGGGAGGTTTTATTAGCTCTAATCAGGTTACTAGCGTGTTGTGTTGGGTAATTCTGAGTAACTTCCTATTAGGTTCCGGTCACCTTGTTGTGTCGTGTCAATGATCGCCAGCTATTGGTTAGAATCTCACGCACACCTCACCCGTTGTTGAATTTAGGCCCGTTTCCCTATATACTTTAGTGGCCTTTTGCCTCCATATAAGGTGTCTTTATTGTTTGCTGATGCCTTTGCATTAATTGCATCTCTGTAAGACTTGTTTTACATAGTTCGAATTGGCTGTGCTTTGGGCTTGCATAGGTTGTTTTTGTACTCTTTTTTTTTTAAAAATCTGCTTTGCTTTGGGCTTGCGTAGGTTCTTCTGATAAAACTGTGAAATTCTGGGACCTGGAGACGTTCGAGCTTATTGGTTCAGCAGGACCTGAGGTCACTATTTTCTTCGATATGCTTGATTAGATTATAATTTCTGTCCCTTCAGTTCGGGAACATATACCTTATTTTCTTCAGTTTGAGGTCTTAACCAGCTTAGTAGTTGATTTGTTTTTGTGTTCTATAGACATCTGGAGTGCGTTGTATGGCCTTCAATCCTGATGGGAGGACCGTGCTCTGTGGCTTGCATGAAAGCTTAAAGGTAATTGTCCATCTCTATATCTACCGCTTTAATATATTGCTACTAAATTTCTTTGGCTTAATAAAGTTACTTGCCATTGGTCCATTTCCGAGGGAGTCAAAGATTTACTTTTCTTTGGTTTTGGAATATTCTCGACAGTAAAACGGCTCCTTGTAAACCTTTGCGCTTCTTATTTATAATGAAGTAGGAAAAGGTCGGTGCATTTCAGCTCAAGGGTCGGTGTATTGGAAACAGCCTCTCTGTGTTATTGCAGGGGTAAGGCTGCGTACATCCGGCCCCTTATACTCCGCTTGGACCGGAGCTTCTTTTTAGGCATTGGGTTAATGATCATGTTATAGTGTATATAAAATCACTTGCGAGCTTTGTCTCAATTCTCGACCTTTATAATTCAGGTATACTCATGGGAGCCTATTCATTGTCACGACACTGTGGATGTTGGATGGTCTAAGTTGTCAGATCTTAATATTCACGAGGGCAAGCTTCTTGGCTGCTCCTACAACCAGAGCTGTGTTGGTGTTTGGGTGGTGGACATCTCGGTAAATGGGGTCTACTTTTTATTAATACGTCTATGAATGCTATTCTATTTGGTTGCTGAGAATGCTCAATTGCTTTTAAGGTATAGCAATCTAATACTGATGTGCATCACTATTACTATTATGCATGCAGCGAATAGAACCATATTCAGTTCGTATGCGCTCCAATGGCCATTCAGAATCGAAGTCTACTTCGAATAGGAATTTGTCAGTTGTAACTGACAACACTACTAAGGTTGGTTTGGGCAGGCTATCAACGTCACAGAATTCAGATTCAGTAGAAAAAGAGACAAAACCTCCTGGAAGGCTTTTGGTGCCAGGAAACTCAAATTTAATGAATAAAGATTTCAGAGTCCCAGCAAGTATGTTTATGGCTCAAATAATTGTTTTCTTTATTCCTTTGTTCTTTCATAGCTTTACTTAACAGAAGCTCCGCAGTTTAGATCTCAGACAGTACTGCCTGCTGTTGTAGGTCCTGCTGGTATACCTGGTACCCCTCAGAGGGTCAATCTGAGTTCCAGTCCTAAGAATAATTTACTTTCAACAGCAGTGTCCAGCACAGTTGTTCAAAAAAGAAGTTCTTCAAGAGCACAACCAACAGCTAATGCTTCAGCTTACAGTAAGTCTGACATTGTACCCATTATCGTCCCAAGAAATGATGCAAGATCAGAGCAGCCTGAATTCAAGAGAGAAGTTTTCTCCAGAAGATCTATTCCTCACCCTTCACAATCGAAGACTACTGATCCAAGAAGGTTTTCAAATGCTAGTGAAGAATCAGACGGACCAGTCATTCCCACGCAACCGGAAACCACAGGTGTTAAGGAGCCAGAATCGGGTAGAGTTGCAAATAAGATTACATTACCTGCAGTTAGGAACCTCAGTATTAGTGTTGCAGAACGTAACCTGAAAGATGACAGGTGTTTTGGCTCATCGAAGGTTGAAAATAATTCCTCGGTGCAGCCATTTGCCACCGCCCACCATGAAAGTTGTATGTCTTCTGGCAGCTTGCTGTTTTTACCCTTTATTAAATGCAAACATGTACTGATAATCAATCTCTAGTTTGACTACTTAGACTTCAGTGGCGGGTAATAATTATACACTCCCTCCTGTGAGAGTACACTTTACAGTGAACCTCTCATACCGGGGAGTGTAAGAAGTATTATTTTGAGTATAAAAACGACCTTCCTGTATTGACCCAGTTATGTTAGCCTCTTCGTGGCTTTTTTTGATTTTGTCTGTAAAGGGGATGAGAGCTAAGATCGGCTGAACATTTCACCTGGATCCCCTTCCCAGATTTTTTTTACAAAATTTCTTGCCTTCCATTCCTTTTCGGAGGTGCTAATTCTTTTACTTTTTTGGCCTTACTCTGGCTTTGTTGGGGGGTGTAGTGCATAAGGTTGAAGGACAAAGATGGGTTGGTCAATTGTGATGGGGTTTTCAGAAGTTTTCTTTCTGGGAATGTTTTTATTCAGTGGTGGGGTGAGAAACCAGGCCTCTAAGTCTAAATACACAATTAAGGTTTCTACTGTGCATTGTTTGCAGCCCTCAACCAACCCTGGACTCTTCTTCTAGGACATATTTACTTTTAGTTTCTCTTTCTTCTAGGCTACTCTGATGCTCTGTGTTTCTACTTTGAAGACTTGTAGTTCTTTTAAAGAAATTAGTAAGGCTTATGGGGATATATTGTGTGCTGACTTATTTACTTTTTTGGGGAGAGTATTTTTGGGTAATGAAAGGAGTTTAAGAAGTACTTCTAAGTGGACCTCTTATGTTCAAGCCTTCAAGGAGTACTTTTATTACCGTGATATGCCTAGCTATGGCTAAAAGTCTATTTTTAGTTTGATTTATATTTTCTTTTCTTTTCAGATGAGATTCGGGTACCTAAAACAAGCAAGGATGCTGGTTCAGTGGAAAATCAACGTGCTGGTAGTCCTTATACTTCCTGATGGCTTTACCCCCATGCCCGTTTTGTGTGTTGAGCACTGGTAGGATATATATATCTCTATCTCTCTTTTGAGCTTTCCTAATCAGTTCAACCTAAAATCAGGACGGACACGCTCATTGGTTGCGAACTGGGAGATAAGAGAAAGATCTCCTACTTTTGAGGGCCCTAATTCTGGCGATTCCGCTGTTGCAGTTAATGTGGTCGACTCCCGTCCTATTAATATGGTATGCTTCTTTGCTCTTTACTTGTGTAGTGTGCGCTTCCCTTCTGAGCCTCTCTGGATTGTTTCTTTCTTCCCCAGGTACTGGTATAAAGGCCTAGAAATCATGAACTCATGATTATCTTAATTTGCTTTGGATAATTTCTTATTCTCTGTTGGCTCTAGTTGAGACTATATATAAATGATTGTTGTTCTCTCGTCATCTATGTAAAGATCTGTGTTACATCTAATTTGTTGTTTGATATTTCTTCATATGTATCTGCTTACTGTATTTCAATATCTAAATTTTGACCTCTTTATGATGTCCGAAAGATATGGCATTACACATGAGAATTCAATATGGATAAAGCAAGCATAGGTTTTCTACATTACAAATAGAAAATGGAAAATATGGAAAAGTTTTCACATGCCATTTGTCTTCGGTGGCTATCAATGGCCATGATGTAACGATTAATCCGTTATCCAAAATGTCATCGTGATTCAAGCTTAGATAAATCAATCTATCCAGATGATATATATAAGAACATAGTGATATAGTTGCTTTGAGAACCTTCCACCTGTTTTCTATCACTCATGTATGTCGTCTGGTTGGTTTGGACTCATGTGCTGATCCCTTAACAAATGTATATTGCAATGGTTGATGTAGATATTTCTAAGCTTTTATTTTTTTTGTACCCCTTCCCCGGACTGCACCAAAATGTATTCCTTGGTTTTGTGATGTTGTATGTCGCTATGCACTTATGCAGTTTTTATTTTTTTGTGCCCTTTTTTTTGGCGTAGTACTTTTTACTCCTTTTTTTGAAGTATAAGAATTGTTTTTATAGTATGGAAGTGCAAAATTACATTTGTTGCCCCTTTTGTGCTAGAAAATAGAAATCAATTAAAATTGCATCTATAAATATTTATATATGGGATGCTTGATGATAGTTTAGTTAATTACATGTCCTTTATGGATAATGAGGATTAGTTTAAAATACAGGTCTGATGATAGTTTAGTTAATTACATGTCCTTTATGGATAATGAGGATTAGTTTAAAATACAGGTCTAGCATAAAGTGTTTTCTTTATCGATGCTCCTATGTAGGCTTTTCAAGAAAGTACTTCACTTCATGTGAGAATAAACGTATGTACTTGACTTCCCAATGACCTCCTCCCAATTTTATGGCTAGTTCCAAAGTCTTATTGGTGGAGAAACATCTTACTGGAACAGATGGAGTGTTGCATTTTTTTTATAAAAATATTTATGCTATTTCTTCTACTTCTCCTGATTTTCACTTTTATCAATTACTTTTTTTAATTTTTCTGTGATTATCTGTAGAAGTCTAAGCAGCGGGGGTTTTCTCAGCCTGAGAAAAAAGACACGCCCTTGGTTACTGATGGTGATGTTATCGAGGAGATAATTGGAAGACATGATCAATTTCTTGGTTCTATGCAATCACGTTTGGGTAAATTGCAGGTAGTGCTTTTCTCTTGTCATAGTCAGTAAGGTTGTCAATTTTGGGCATACTGTTATGGAAAGTTTTTCCTTTTCCCTTTGTTTTGTTGCCCAAGGCCTTTTGAGGGCAGATCTACTTGTGTTGAGGGAATGAAATAATCGGAAATTTAAAGAGCTTAGGGAGAAGATGCCTGAGGCTGAGCATATAAAGTAAATGCAGTTTTTAGGGGGGTGAGGAAGGTGGATCTAGTCAACTTGCATTCTGGAGATTACTTAGTTCTTCTTTTGGCACAAAATGAGGTCAAGACTTTTATCATCCATGGCAGTTTATTTTTCAGAGATGCTCAATATTGCTTCTGTGTCTAAATTATTTCAGGCAGTACATAGATTTTGGGAGCGAAATGATATAAGAGGGGCCATAGTTGCTATGGAGAAGATGGCTGATCATGGTGTAAGTTCTCTTTCTGAAGTTTTTGGCTTTGTTCTTCTTAATCCTTTGCTCATGTATTTGATGAGAGCCATTAGATTGAAACAAATTTGTTACAATGTACTGCAGGTTGCTGCTGATGTTGTCTCGCTTTTGACTGAAAAAACTGATATAGTTACGTTGGATATTTGCACGTGTCTCTTGCCACTACTTGCAAGCCTTCTTGAAAGTGAGATGGATAGGTAAAGCTTGAGTGTGCATCTTGCTCTACTTACTGTCTAGCTCTTAGTAATGAAGAGGATATGAATTACATAAACTGGACAATGCGGTTCAGATATAACATGAGACTACTTATAGCTAGAGTTCCAAAAAGTTGTATTTGTGGAAATATTCGCTTGTCTGTTTTTTTTTTTTGGTTTCATTAATTGTTTAGTAACATATTGCAATTTTTGAACCATGTGATTTTTTTTCCTTGATCATTGTTTTCTACTGAACCATATGAGAATTTTTTGGTTTGCAGCTGTGTATGAATACCCTAACTTCTTTTCCTTAATCATGTTATCGAGTGAACAGTTTGGATTCAGGTCCTTTGCATTAACTGTTTGATCATACTCAGGCATCTAGGTATCTCACTTGATATGCTGATCAAGCTTGTGAGATTATTTGGTTCAGTCATCTATTCAGCAATATCAGCTTCATCTTCCGTGGGTGTAGATATTGAGGCAGAGCAAAGGTGTGTGCTGCTTTGTTTTCATTTTTCGTCTTGTTGATTTTGCCTATGTTCTTAAATTGGTCTCGGTACTTTCTTTTTGTCTTAAAATGAATTTCCACTTCCTGATTTGTGGTAAGTTTACCTTGTTCTGCGTATTGGCTTGACATGAAAATTTTCCTCACATATCTACGTTGGATACTCAAAACTCCAACAGGGATGTGGACATTTGTGGCTTGGACACCATTTTCAATATTTTTTTTTGGCTTTTGTTCTGTGAATGGCCTAGTCTGACACTGAAACATGTCATAGGTTGGACCGTTGCAACCTTTGTTATATTGAGCTTGAAAGGATTAAGCGCTGCATGCCTGCGCTTATGAGGTTAGAACTTACTCTCTGGATTATTCGTTTTATTTTCCCTTGAGTGGAGAAAGCTAACTCCTTTATTTTCATAGAAGAGGGGGTTCAGTTGCAAAGTCAGTCCAGGAGCTGAATCTAGCACTAAAGGCAGTTTGTGAATGACAACATATTCTGTCTCTTTGTGGATATCAAGCTGATGATGTTGCTGGGGCTGGTCTGCATTTCCGCAAGTACACACCATTACGAGGAGTTCGGCATGTAAGCAGTCTGCTTTTCTGGACTGCTTGTGTATCTAGTTTCATGCTAACTTGAAGCATTAACCAACACTGTTTATACATCACGGCAATTGAAGATAGGTCAGTTAAGGAGTTAGCGCCTGCTCAATTAACCCTACCTGCTGGTTTCACAAGTTTTGCTGGCAGCCATCAGCACGTTTTGTCATGAGGAGCTCCACTTATAAGCATTTTTACTATCCTCTAACCTCTTTCTACTCCCACAATCTGTAACCAGCGCATTTTGAGTAGAAGTTGTATTGATGTGTGTATCAAAAACATTGGTAATTTGGTTGCCACTTATGGCATCAATCTGTGCAGGTCATGTGTACTGACTCCCTAACGATAGATTAACCTTTGCTGTTGCTCGGATACAAACAGTTTGGCAACTCGGAGAGAGCTTCTTATTGATGTCACGTGTTTTCTCTTGTTTGTAGGTGAGGATTTTTGTTTAGGGTTGGGATGGAAAATGGGGTCAGTTATATCCCTTCATTACCTTGCTAATTGCTACGAGGCATTCAGTTATCTGGTGCCAGTTGTTACCTTCCATTATCTATTCATAATTTGTGGTTTTTTTATTCAGTCAATGTTTTGGGATCCTTTACAATTTAATTGGAAAACAAACGCATACGCCCACCCCTCCAAATCACCGGCACAGAAAGCAAATCCGGGTAGAGGCCAGAGCTATTATTAATTGAGGAAAGAGCTAAAAGTAACTGTTGATCTACAATGCTCAAAAGTGTGGTATGAAAGCAATTTTGGTAAATTTTTGGTAACTACCATTGCTGAAAACAATAGCATCCTTACGTGATTCATAACTAACTAATTTTTTTTTTTTGATAACGTGGGAACTCCAACCTCTACTTTTTTTTTATTGTGGTAAATCTATTATCTTGCAGCTACTTCAAAGAAATTTCCGATTGAGACCTTCTATCAAGCCCAGCTATGCCTTCCCTAGCAGCATGTGCTACCGTAGGCTATTGTTTTTCACTTTTTGGTTTCATAAGCTATTATAAATGTTTTGAAAGCCTCCTACCAATTTTTGTTAAATTTCTAGTAAGGGTTCAAAATGAGGTGTTGGTATGGGTTATATGCCACTAGGATGGCTTTGGGTTCCATTTTCGATTTGTCCAAAAATGTACCAAATGTGACCAAACATCTTAATGCTCCTACCAAAAATGTGCCAAAGCTTATGAGAATTATATTTCTTCATATTAATATGTATTACATGTTTCACATACAATATTTGCATGTTCACCATTAACAAAACCAATGTGGTTTGCCACAATTGTGATTTCCTAATGGAATTTAATTCATTGATCTGTGTTTTTGTACTGCTCCTACTAATAGTAAAAGAAGATTCGCTAGCACTTCAGCCTGGTTTTACATGATCCGGCCCTGGTGGAAATTTTACCAACGTGGTGTCAAGATGTACATCTTAGCAGCATGCTTGTCCACTTGAGCAGTAAGTTTATTTCGGACACCTAACTCAGTTGAATGCTGCATCATTCAAGAACTCATCAGGATCATCAAGTTTGACCATTGACAATTGGGAAAAAGAAGCCATGTGATGTGCAACAACTTATGAACTAATTCTACAGTAAAATGTTTATACTCACCCTCCATAAATCCCGAGCATCCACAATAGTTTTTGGTTTAAGGCCTAAATCTGACCAATAAGCAGTGATATTTGATAGTGAAGAACTCCTATTCCATAGAATAACAGCCACCCTATTATGAGTCAGGGGGCCAGCCCACACCTATAAGATTTGTTAGGATCACAGTGGTAAGCTTGTCAAGAAAAAAAAAGAGTACATTTTTAGAGCAACATAAGAGTGAAGTGCATATAATACCTCGAGATCACCATACTTTTTAACCTTTTTTCCCTGAACACCTAGCTTATCTGGTCAGTAAACAAGTCAGATGTCTTTTGGATCATGGTTCAAAATTTAGTTAGCTGTTCTGAATAGACAATCTGCTAGATTCTGGAGTATTATGTTGGCAGTTTGCAGTTTAAGATCTGTCAAGGAAGTAAATGAAAGTCCTCTTTACCTTGATTGACATCAATAACCGCACTGTTGTTTAGCAGTTGCAAAGTTACCTCATCCATTGACCGAACATCGCATCCAATCAACAATGGCGCCTACAGAAAACGAATAATAATATCTTCATTACAGGCCTGTTAATAGAAGATATGAATCATTCAGGCCTAAAATATTTGATGAAGTTGCATAAAAATGAAATTAAAAAGTGAGCATCTCAGCATACTTTCACTAATGCCCATATGCTGAAGTGAGCAAGGTACTCGTCTGTCGTCATTCCTCCGTTCCCTACTTCCAGCATGTCTGGATCTGCTCATAACATTATTTCGTGTTTGTTATTCGCTTTCATGTGTTGGATTGTTTCTGGAAGTGAAAATTGACAATTTTGTTTTTACCATTCCATCCTCCGGGGCGAGCATAAGAAGCCCATTTGTCATTCTCATCTGCAATAGTTGTCATTCTGAACCACAGCAAGCATCTCAAGCATTAGCTCCTACACCATCAGAATGTTTTTTTCTGAACCTTAGAATGTTCCTTCTATTTTTTTGTTGGGGTATGGGTTTCAGAGTAGTGTTTCATTTATTTCAAGTGAAAAATACTCAACACATGGGAAAGGTTAAGATATGTGTTTGGTATTCCTGCTTTACCTATTCCAATTATCTTGAATGTCACCTGTTGTTCTCCAACTGTTACCAACACCTGTTGCCCATGTTGCTGGATCGTCTAGCCCCCTGTTCATCCACAAGTTTCAAAACCATTTTTCAAATAACATTTGTGAATAAACACAAGCTAATCTCGGGCTTTTCTGCAAGAAAAAGTGCTTACCAGAAGAAAATATGCAAGAGAGAAAAAAATATGTTTCTTTTTTCTTTCTTTGTTTGATATTATAATTGGATATGTGACTTACCATTCACATAGAGAGAAAAAAATATGTTTCCCACAGTTCCGTAATGCCGTACTCATCCTAGAGTACCTTTATAGAACAGATGAGCGCAGTAAGTGCTAGCAAGGCAGGTTCAACCAGAAAGTCAAGAACCAAGGAGGAAAGGAAAGGTACTCTATGACAAATGAAGTACCTCTCTTTGGGGCTTGTACCAGTGTTTTCACAGTTATCATATTTCAAGTAATCCACATCCTGTTCAGATGCAAAAAAACGAATAAGATATGAGCAGTCTTTCTTGGTTGAGTTTGTAAGACAAAAAACGTCATCCTGGGCCTCCTGGCAATGCCCTCAAAGCCAAAGTGGTTTACTCTTTGCTAGTTGTTGACTCTAGATCAATGATCATCATTCATATCAAAGAATCTATAACTCACCCACGAGGCAAAGGTCTTCGCATCCTGCTCCTCATGGCCAAGTGATCCTGGCATGGTCTTGCTGCAAGTCTGAAGTCTGAAGGAAAGCGGTGAATTTGAATTTGGTTAGACCAAAACATGTCAGGCTTACGGCCTTACCAACAGCATAAATATTTTTTCTATAGTGTTAAATGATATGAAGACATTGAGCCATACGGCATACCCTGCATCTGAATAAATGCCCAGCTTCAGGCCTCTGCGATGTACATAGTCGGCTAATGCTTTGATTCCTGATGGAAATGTTGAAGCTTTGGGAACCAAATTTCCCTATAACATTTTGCAATACATGGAATTCATGCCAATTTGTACAAAAAAAAGGATGAGAAGTTCAAAGTTCAAGCCATAAATATCGAACTGGCGAAGGTAGGACAATGCAAGGCTACATTAGGATATGGTAACGGACTTATGAGAGTAAGCGTGCACCTGAGAATCTCTGTTAAGTTCTGCCCAACAATCATCTGGTTCAGTAAATATAACAACTCTAGTAAGAATTCTTATTTTTACTATTGTGATGATAAATAGCCGAGAACTAAAACAATGCAAATATATACAAGTATACAATACTCCAGTAAGGAACGCTAACACAAGTTCAGGACACAGATCACTTGAAGCTAAATAAAATTAAAAATAGATGAAGGAAATAGATTACCAATGTTTATGTATTTATATCCTAGATCTGCTAGGCCGCTTGACACCATTGCATCAGCTGAGGGGAAAGTTCACAGAGCCGGTCATCTTGTGATGGAGTACGGTACAACTTAACTCAAAGCACCAACTTACTACCTTACCTGTTTCTCTTATCAGATGCTCGTCAATCTTACAGCCAAAATGGTTCCAGCTGTTCCACCTACTCAGACAAAAACGTGACATATTCATCTCCAACGCTAAATTTCGACAATGTTAAACTAGGAGTTAACAAAAAGTCGCAGAAATGTACGTTGCAGTTGAAGTTTGAGGACTAAGGACAATAAGCATACCCCATTTGAGGTGTAAGACCAAGGTCATTGTTTAGAAGACTACGCCTTACAAAAGTATCTTTCACTAATCCAATACCAGGAAGATACGCTCTAGCTGCACTCGCAGTCCCTACCTGCCATGACATTGATACAACTAGCAAGAATGCACCAAAGTGGTTGAAGAACAACCTACTATAAGCTTGCTCATGATTTAACTGCAGGTTTGCTGACATCATGAGATATAGACTTATATTATTGCCTCTGTTATAGGTTTGCCTATATATATAGACTGTGTGATAGTACGTACTGTGGACTGTGGTTGGATGGCTTTTAAGAACTTGTCTTTGTCACTGGCGACGAAGGATAAGGTTCAACCATTTATCATGATTAATGATATAGATATGAATATCTTCCGAAAGGGAAAGATTTAGGTACAATTTCTAGCTAACTAGAACAACTGGGACACAAGGGATGACTTCTATACCAAAGCGAAAGGAATATGGAACATATTGACTAAGGTAGATGCATAATACAAACCAAACATGTTGTGTTGGCATGCACTCCATACCCATCGACACGGTAAGAGAAAAACATTACGCAAAGGTTGAATTTTCGAGACATGGGAGTATGAGGTAGGCTACCACTTATTGTCCTCATCTCCTACGCGCCTTATAAGTCACGCTGTAATCAAGATTCCCGCAAATCTGAACGCAGCACCATTAAAATTACTGTCTTGTCTTTGAGGCATGGTGCATTGAGAGAGGAGCATTTTATATTATAATTATAGATGTTTTAAACAATGTTTTTAAAATGACATAGCATACTCCTAATGCCTCTAGAAATATTATTGAAAAATATGACAACATTATATCTTCATATTGATAGGTTTACGACATATTTAACACTTAATATGGATATATGAGAACACATTTTAGTTTCAACGGTTAATATGGAATTATGTAGTATGGATAAAATCGATGATATGTGCTGATTTTTAGATTTTTTTGCCACGTTTATTGTTATATAGTACAATATATATGTTTAAGATCCTTCTATCAATTAAATTTAAATAAATCCCGAGCCGGACACCAAACCAGGTATATGCATAGGTTATAGTCCACAAAACAACTTTCTGGAGTCAATTTTATATATTTTCAAAACTGTGTTAAAATTGACTAAACATGCCCCTAAAGTCTCTAGAATTATCATTGGAACACATTAGAACATTACTCCTTCATATTGATAGGTTTACGACTTATTTAGTGCTTAATATAGACATGAGAGCAATTTTTGTGTTAAGCTTCTAAGTACCTTTCACTTTCTTAAACCCCAAGTATGTTAGTTAAAATCTCTTCTTTTAGGGGACTTTCAGCATCATGGACTTCCCACTAAGCCTTGCAAGGATATGATTCAGGACTTAAGAGGTTGCTGTTTTATGTGAATGGTGTACTGTGTCAGGAGATTAACTCTGCTGCAAAACTTCTATCATTAGGGAACAAACTTCTACTATTGATGAACACATTATACATATGGGAAGAAAGATAATGGCTTCATTTCAATTTCTTTATTATCAGAAGACTGCTCGTTGAGCAGGTATATCAAATATACATAGACTTCAATCGTGTTTTCAATTGCCATCATGCTAAGGATAAGTGATAAGAAAATGAAAACACTCTTTGCTCTTTCTGGAGCTATCTGGATACTCAAGCAATTGGTTTCAATATATACATCTTGCACGCATGGGAGTTCAGTGTGGCCGTCAGGTTTCCCACGAACTTCTGCTTCAGGGTTTTATGCTGCATTACAAATAACAACATAGTAATTTAGAGTTCCTACTAGACCAAGCATGATATTTGTCAAGCAAAATTGTAAAAGGAGAGCCGAATAAAAGAGCAAAGGAAAAAGTTTTTACCTCCCAAAGATCCCTGGCTTCAACAATGCTGTTAGTAGGTATTCCAATATCGTCCCAGTGAGCTGTTATAGAATAACGTTCCGCACCTCTATTCACCAGAAGCACAGCCACCCTGTAGTCTGTAAGAGGTCCTGCCCATACCTGTTTATAGATAGTTTCCTATGAATTAGCTAACTGCACTGAGGGAAATATATGAACCCAACAAGAAGTCACCGGATACTACCTCCCAATCACCCTCCATCCGAACTTTTTTAGCTTGTATACCGAGAGGATCTGTACATAAAAATATCTGTAAGTTACTGAGTTAAAATTTGTAAGGGTCCATCTGATGATGAGGAAAACAAGGCCAGATTACCTTGGTTTACACTGATGACTTCTTTATTACCAATGATTTCCATCGTTTCTTTTGTCATGTTTCTCACGTCGCACCCAACAAGAAGCGGGGCCTGCAATGTCCACTTTGCGTAAGGGTTTGAGCCAAGAAATTCGACACTTCTTAATCAAAAGGGAAGAATTAGGACTACAAACTACCTTCGAAATTGCCCATATACTAAAATGTACTATATACTCCTCTTTCGACATTCCTCCATTTCCTACCTCAAGCATGTCCGGATCTGCTCAAGCACAAAATGTCTTGCCAAAATGAGTAAAACTGGTGACTAAGACCCCACAGTTCTCATCTCATGGACAAAGCTTTTGTGTTACTTTCTGCATTACTTACTAGAATGGCTTGCACTTACCATTCCAGCCACCAGGCCTTGCAAGCTCAGCATAAACCTCATTCATATCAGCTCTAGACACCATACTGCAGCAAGAAACACGACCATTAGAAGAAAACATATCAATTGCATTACTGTAAAGCACTTATATAGCCTCAATATAATACCTTGCCCAATTGTCAGCAATGTCATTGGTGGTCCTCCAGCTATTCCCAACCTGATAACCCCATAGAGCTGGATGCATGTCCCCCCTAATCAGAAAGCAAACAGGCGGCACCCCTATTATTTGTGAAAACTGATGTGAAGTATATGTTTTTAAGTGAAGATGTTACTATCTATAGCTAAGTATTAGCCCTGATATTACCATTCACATAGCGAAAAGAAAATTGGACGGCCAGCTTTCATGAGTGCTCGAGTCATCACAGGATACCTAGGCCATGAAGCAGAGAAGTCTCATTCACATCGTTTGGAGGAAATTTAAAGCACTATAGATTCTCCCACTGTCTCATGAATGAAAAGTCTGCAGTACCTAACAGTTGGTTTTGAGCCACCGTTGTTGCAGTTGTCATACTTCAGATAATCGATGCCCTGTGAGAATTTACAATAAATCAATAATCACTAGCCTTTCAAAACGATGACAAAGTGATCGGCATTAGAAGACAATGTATAAAGGTAATACCCAAGCAGCAAATGTTTTTGCATCCTGCTCCTCATGCCCGAGTGAACCAGGCATTTTCTTGCTACAAGTATAGTGACTGTTGAAAGAAAACAGCATTCTGGATCAGAAAATACGCAGCCTGACCGATACATAACGACAAAGTTCATTGTTTGCTATAAATTATACCCTGCATCTGAGTAGATTCCGATCTTAAGGCCCTTGCTGTGGACGTAATCTGCAAGCGCTTTGATCCCAGAGGGGAATGTTGACTTTTTGGGAACAAAATTTCCCTGAAACATCACAAAACATTAGATAACACTCTCTTCGATTGCCCCATCTTAATATCTGGCTATATTTTTTAGGAAGGAGTTGAGCTTGGAAATTAGATGGAGAAAAGAAGTAGACCTTGTCATCACGAGTTAACTCCGCCCAACAATCATCTGAAAAGGCAAAGAAATAGGTGATACAGCAATTCAAGAAGTAGCTATACGACTAAATTCAGAAGAGTACGTAGATGATTGTGATGCATCAGTTACTAACCTATGTTCACATACTTGTAACCGAGTTTAGAAAGACCAGTTGAAACCATTGCATCCGCTGTCACAGTGGATGAAAAAATGGGAAACCATCATCAGCTCTTACTTTTTCGATGTATTCCGTTAGAAAAAAATAACACAGTACTAAAAGTTTCACCTGTTTCTCTGACAATCTTTTCTGTGACGCTGCAGCTAAAGTGGTTCCAACTATTCCATCTGAGTAAACAGAGATGAAAAAAATGTTGTAAGCCTTAACCTCTTTTATTCATAAGGACTAGATATGATGATAAATTTAAATGGCTCTACATCGTTTGTTGTTGTAATAATATTGGTCAATCACTGAAGATGTTTGTCAATTAGCTTTGTACATAAAGCACTGATCATTTATTTCCAAGTAAATTGCAGGGATGTTTATTACTCCTATTCAGTACAGGCTACTCATACTAATTCTTCTTTTGATAAAGACTCAGGTCTTGCATACATTATTGAGTACAACAACCACAACAACAACAACAACAACAAGAATGTCTTAATCCCAAACTGATTAGGGTCAGCTAAAATGAATCGTCATTAGAAATCGTCGACATTGTTAAGTGTCATTCCCTAATTATTTGAATGAACTTCAAACGAATATCACCATCAGTAAATAGTGTGGTTTCTAGCTCTCTTTAAATGGTTAAGGTATTGTAAGTGACAATGATCAAGTCCTGTAAATAATCTGCCAGCCTTACTCGATCTCCAAAAGAATGATTTAAATTATCCTCACAAAAGTACTGAAAAATAAAGTTTACTTTACTCACTATCTTCTAAAGCTACCGCTTTGTTTGTAATAGCCTTGCAATGGCTCTTGATCACTCCATGAGTCTATGTAGTCATAGTCTCAAAGAGGTCATCGAGTATCTATAAGAGATTTTGTTCACTGACAACAGAGTGGGTGACTTTAATCTCGGGTTATAATATGCTTAACTTTTCTCTGTGCAGTTTGTAACTAGAAGATACTTAAATGACAAAAGAGTCAGAGAAAGAAAGAGATCAAACTCAAACATGAAAAGCAAAGATCGAGCACCCATTAACCATATTAAACTCACATTTTAAGGACAAAAGTAAACACTAAATGAATTATTAAATCCTAGTGTTTAAGTTTTACTACATGTTTTATATAAGATCAATGTACACATTTGATAAAAACATGATGCTCTAGCTTAGACATTTATATCGACAACAATATTTACAAACATGCTCCTAGGTACAAATCATTCGTGCCAATTGGCCTGGTAAACAGCACTGCTACTAAAACATTTGAAAGAGCATCAGTTAAGAGTAGAGATTAGAGAATGAGATAGAAAAAGAGTTACCCCATGGGAGGAGTAAGGCCAAGGCCATTGGAGAGCAAGAATCTCCTATATGGATGATCAGGTCCAACGTTGTGAATGTGAGCATGCGACTGCTGCCTTTTATTGGTGTTGGAGCAGCTTCCATATTCAACCACTACAAGCATTAACATCAACGAAAGTATCACCCATCTAGGCATTATTACATAAGCAGAACTACACCTTCCTCTCTTCATGGGCCTACAAAACACTAAGGTAGTATTAACACTACAGCGGCTTAGAAGTACTTTGAGATAGGCTGGACGTTGGACACCTTTGCATGTCATTTTGGTTGGATGTATTTATAGATGCTGCTCATTACTCTCTCTGTTCCGGTAAAGAGTTAACTTTTGTTTAACCCTCCTCACATGTAACTTGCAAACATTACCTTTCCACTAAAACAGCGGGAATACTACTCATTAGGATTAAGAGGACGGCTTTGTCTGGATCTTATTTTTCCAAAATTGTCCTTAACATTTATCATCGGAATGTCTTCGTTTTCATTCATCATAAAGTATCAAATAAGACAGCTTCAAAATATTCTTAACCTACTAAAAGATTTACTTTAGCTCATTGTACATGTCACAAAACTTTGTTTATTGAAAATCTCTTGGGATGTTTAATATAGTACGAGAAACCGAAATCTTCTATGAAATTACAATCGTCGCAAAATATTTTAGTTTGATTCTCACATTTGTAGTTTGGTTATATTAGGGTCATTAGGGAGACGAGCCTCTTGTGAGTAATTAGTGGTATGATGACAATACAAGTAATTTAGTACACGTAGTTTGTAATGGATATAGCAAGAAAAACTTAAATCGCGGTATGATGTGTGTAGATTTCCTAAGGCATATGCTGTTAATACATATGCTAGGAAGTCGCATTCGCAACTTCGCATGATATCATTTAGGAAATGGTGTTCAGACTCCAGTGTCTAGACTCTTCCCTTTTAAAATGTCTCGTACTAGTTGGAAGCTAGAACACTCTCTAAGCTAATCAACAGAAAACAAAATGACAAATCTCTGCTCATCTTTGTCCTTCAACACGACATAACCAAATCTGACTATTTCCCCATTTCTAGGCATCTTTTCTTAAACAATTCGATCAGATCACGTGACGGATCAAGCATATTCTGGCCTATCATACAATTTGCTTCGACATCAAAAGATTATGAACAATTAATTAATTTGTCTATGAGCGTTACCTTGATTCTAAATTAGTATCCATGTGTTGAGCTGATAGCTTTGATGATTACAAATAAAATTGGTATTAAATAACCAAAGGCTGATATACATAAGTGTCTGTATGATTAAATCTTGTTTTATAGAAATACATTTGAAATTGTTTGAGTTTGTGTGTAGTTCAAGAGATGTAACGCCTGCAAGAGAAGATTGATTCTATGTCAACCGATTCAAGTCTTTTTGTATCATAGATAGATTCGTTATACCGATCTAAAATGCTTAGTGTCCATTTTGGAAAAACGTTTTTGGAGAATAGGGAAGAAACTACTCTTTAGCTTGGTTCCTGACATGAACATGGAGAGACGATCATCTCCCTACGTTACTATTGGTTTTTAAATTTCTATTCACCTCTCCCCCTCTTTAGAGCTTAATGATACCATCAGTCCATCACCATGGTTAGTACAAAGAGTTAAGGGAAAGCATAATAGTGACTCCAACGATGGAGGAGCTAGAAGGTGGCAGGTAGGGACAATGCTAAAAACCATCTCGTTGACACTAGGATCATGAAAATATTCTTGAGTTAGTAGTTAAAGTTATCAATTAAGGTCTTTTTGATAAGGAAGGTTCAAGATTTAAGCCTTTATTTAAGTATTTGGATTAATTTTTACCAATTTCATTGTCTTCCCGATCTGATTCTTGCAACCCTCGCTCTCTTCTAATCTACCTAAAAAAAGGTCTAAGAACAAAGTTTTTTTTTTTCGTGACATGATATTTTGTCATGACTAAAACAAGGCTATCCAACACCTACAAATAAGCAATTGAAAAAACAAATAAAAGAGAAAATAAGATTTATGCTCTTTAAACTATGAAATCAACTACATAAAAGTATTAATCATGAAGCATTTTATGTTGTACTCTTTGAGAGTGTTCTATCTAATGTTATCACACGAATTTAGTGCATATCCCATTTGATGTTATTTCTGCCAATGTGGTGTAAGAACACTTATTAATTTTTTTTTTTTAATTTACTACATGTTTCAACAATTGAAGAGAAAGTTGCAAAATATAGCCTACTGTAAGAAACAAAGGGACTCATAGTCTAATACGTAGCTTCCAACTGCTATCTCTTTAAGAATGAAGTGCAAACTGAATTGAAACACCTGATATTAATAGTTATGAATCCTTTCTTCACTTTATTATTTGGTCTTTCGGCGTCGCCCTTTAGGGGGTGCGAAAAGCAGAAAAGGAAGACACACATGCAACATGCCCAGCCCGGAAAGAGAGAATAAGTGAGCACGCCAGGTTTGGGCACTTTGCCTGTGTCTCTTTGGCCTATCGACATAGTGGTCTTACCCATGCAAACAAACGCGTGGACATCACAGAAATATCATTCTGCTTTTAGTGGAATCGTATGATACTTCCTCCATTTCCACCCATTCTATGCATTTGACTTTTGACACTATTTGAGATCATACTTTGACCATTAATAAATCAAAATATATAATTGAAAA
>CAAKMY010036361.1:0-10992 GCA_901111285.1 Corrigiola litoralis
CCTTAAGCATTCTTATGACCTTTCGTAGCTGCAAATACCCAATGACATGCAACTAGACACAACACACAATCCTAAAAGCTTCCTACAACACCTATAAGTGTCTCTCGTAAAGTGGAGTGGTTTACATTAAGAGAGAATGATTTTAAAAAACCTTGAGCATTCTTATGGCCTTTCGTAGTTGCAAGTACGCAATTACATGCAACTAGACACAACACACAATCCTCAAAGCCTCCTACAACACCTATGAGTGTCTCTCGTTAATTAAAGTGCTTTACATTAAGAGAGAATGATTTAAAACAACCTTGAGCATTCTTATGGCCTTGGATTACATTCACTTGTTTATTAAGTATCTCTAAAACCTCGTAGCTAGATAGAATTAGTTATTTGTATAAATATCATATCAAAAATAAAAAATGACAATGAAAGATTACAACGCTATGTTTGGTAGAATTCACTATTAGAATAAGAAGGAGTATTTACTAAAGAAAAGGTTAAGCCCCAATAAAACTGAACTAAGGATAATGAACAAGGCATGGCTAAACCACACCAATACAAAGTATTTTGATTGCAAGGTATATAGGAGCTTAAATCCCTCATAAAGTACCTACATGTCATGCGTAGCAAAAGTTAGAGCTAATTACAGTTTTGGGCCAAATTAGATACAAATTTTTAGCTCATTAAGTCGAAAAAGACATAATAATTAGACCTCATCTTTGACACGAACTTGTCTTATCGGCCTTTCTCACAACCATAAATCAGTTATTTCGTGCAAAAATATAATCGAATATTTTTGTGTCAACAAAAAAATGTGTGTAAGGATACAGTTTTAACCTGAGATTTTGGATGCATAGTTCACCTCAAAATCGTCCCAATATCAATTCAAATCAACTTTTTCTAGTCGGGCATGTTATAAGACGCAAACTTGACCCGTCGAGCTATTTTGGACCAAAATTCATATCGTTTCGAGCCAAATTCGAATATTTTAAGGTCATGCCAAAAATCGTGTGTAAAGGAGCAGTCTATACCCAAAATTTGGGCATTAAACCATCTCATTCAAAACAAGTCACAAAATCAAGTTAATAAAAAATTTTGATTAGTTGTAATAATAAAAATATTTTTAATTTGGAAGTACGTATTAAGCATATTTTGGCTTGTTTTACTTGATATTATCTTAAAAAAAAAATAGAACTTTTCTAAGTTCTCATTAATAGCAAATCATATTGTTTTGATAGCTTAACTTTTCTTAAAATCTTTTGTACTTTTTTTTTTTATTTTTATAAACTTCTTTTATTCTTTTATTGTTCTTTCTTTTTGTTTTGAACTCTAGATATCAGTAAAACTAACTTGATGATCGAGAACAAACATGAAAGCATACTTATATTATTATATAAGAACTTTCAAAAGTAAAATTGCATGACATCAAGCGAAATGGAAGTATGCAACGCTATAGACGAAAAAAAACCACATGCTCTCTTGCAATAATTTAGCACAGACAATATCTTCCTCCAGTAATATCAATTCCAAATACATAGATTATTAAAGTAAGGATATCTGTTGGCGAAACGATCCAAAGCAAGATTATCACCAACTCACCAAGAGTAACGATTAATGTACGAGGCTAGAGGTCCTACTCCTTACTTTTAAGTGAAGGGCAAGACCCCATAGCTCCGTGAGTCCCACATCGGTGCCACTTATAACAAATTGCTTGTTTGTACAGTGGCTGCTGGGAGCAATGGGCACGACCTTACTTGAACAGGATCTGTTCTATAGGATCGTACCTCTGTATCCTTGAGTTCTAAGGAGACAGGAAACAAAGTCTGGTTGATGAATCATGACCGTGTGATCAGAGCGTGATTAACAGCTACCACGGATCTTGGTCCGGCGGTGCAGTAGAGGATCGTTCTCGGCTCACACATGTGAGCTCGAGATGATCACACGGTTGTCTGACAGACTATATCTCACTTTTTTCCTGCTATTTTTTCTTACCCAGCTGAATTAGTCCACAGCAAATGCAGTTTATGGACTAAATACACTACTCCTAGAGTCCCAGTCCACTATGCAGTTGTTTACAAGTTAGCAGTTCCAAGGTAGCAAATCACAACCTACAAGATCAAGTCCTTCTCCAGCAGTACATAGCCTAATAAGCAATGACAATTCTAAAATTTCAGTACTAGCAATCACACTGCTAAGGAAACAAACATTGCAGTATCTGTTTATCTCCCTCAAAGGCTCATAGTGCAAAAAACAGCACACTTCAATCTGGCTAACATGGCAGATATCCACACAAATAGTATAACCACACCGCAAAATACCCTAACATTAGGCAATGGAAGAGTATGTGTACAAAACTCCACATTATAATTGCATAGGCAATTAGCTAGAAGTGTCAACTACCATCCTACTGGCAGTAGCAAGAGAATCTGTATCGAGAAGCTTGTTCTTACATGCCAACCACTCAACCAGCAATAATCATTATATTGAAACAAACTTTTTTCTATATCACCATCAAATGACAATGTAAACTCAGTTAAAAACGATTAAAACCTATACAATGGATGGCTCTTTGGATAACTCCCATATCAAAGAGAAAATAGCTCATTCGTACTTGTAGTAAGTTGGATGAAAACAATGCTTCCTATACTTGAAGTTCACTGAGAGAGAAAAAAATGCTCTATATATCAACACACTTATCAAACTAGCTAGTTGATCAAGTATTCATTCCTACATTAAATTTATTTATTTCTTCTTCTTTTTTAGGGCAACTTTTCAGCACATAGCTCAAGACTTAAACAGCTTGTAAAAACATTTAAGACTCGACTTGCCTTGGAGTTATTGTTATTCTTCTTCATCAGCAATCCAGCAAACATCTTCCTCAAGTTCTTCACCACATTCTTCCCAACTTCACTTGCAATAATCTTCCCCTTCTTCTTGGCAGTAGCAGTGGTGGCGGCAGCAGTGGCAGCAGTAGCAGTGGTGGCAGTGGCAGCAGTAGCAGTGGTGGCAGTGGCAGCAGTAGAAGCAGCATCCACAACAGAAGCTTCCGCAGCAACAACATCATCATCTGTGGCAGCTTTCTCTTTCGCCTCTTTATCTTGCTGATCCTCACAAGGCCTATTTTTTGCGAACGCCTTCTTTAGCTTGCCATACAACGACCACAATTCCGTCTTAAATTTACGAGAAACCTTCCCTTTTCCCTCCTTTGCAACCCCATCAAACATCCCAACTTTCACCAACCCAGTTTTGTACATATCAATAGCGCCAAGAATAAACTCTGCATGATCCATGAAATGCTCGTAAACCAAAAGCTCGAAGTGTCTTGGTGGTGAGCGAAGCACACACAACATTGTTTTCCAACTCAAAACAAATGCTGTTTCGCTGTAAGCTAAGGATCTCATCTCATACTCAGGGTTGCTGGACGATGATGCATAAACGGGCTCGTTGAAGAACGGCCTCTCATTAAGGACTAATGCTTGGATTGATAAGAGATCTGAATACAATAATTGGATCGATAAGTCTAGTTTAGCATCTGGATTTTAAGTTGTAGTCCATCATCATGTTTTTATTAAAGCAAACGATTTTAAATACTATACTTAAACACAAACGTAATGCGACCAACCTCAACCTTTCGAATAATAAGTTGTGAGCTTGTTACACAACAGACATCAAGTAAAAAAAAAATCCTCAAGTTTTGATAGTGTCTCCTAGTTTTCACTCATCTATTCGCGACAATTTAGCCCCAACCTAACCTTTCATTCCTAAATCAAAATCAATAATGGAGTTACACTCATTAATCAAATTAAACAACAATTCCAAATCGCGAATATTCGTACCACAATAATCGTAATCACTCTTTGGCTCCGGCCTTTTAGCCACTTCTATCAATTAGCTTTAATTACTGCAGAATACAACTTAATAATCAAAGTAACACTTTAATTAATACGAGAAGGTATAATTTACCTCCGTTGTCTATATATTGCTTAGTATACATACAAGGTCAGTCATCATCATGTTGAAAATATATTAACCAATAGTTAACACTATTTTACTCCTAAAACCCAAACAAGTTAGCTGTTAGCAAACCCACAGTATCGCGTAAAAATAAATGAAATTTACGTTAAGAAGCACAAGCATGTCAAACTATCATACCTAAGAAAATTGAAGTATATATTATGTGTTTAACTTCCAAGAATCCTCTCCTAATTATATTTTTCTCAGTTGCACGATAATGCATGGCGCTAAATTACTTAATGATGGTCAAATAAGCGCGCATAAATACCTGAAGAACAGTAGAATTGTTAGGATCCCACATCTCACATGTTGTACCAGACCACGTACCAAGCAGACTCAAACAAACATACCCATTTTCATAAAGATTCGGGTTAATGCAAAACCCGGAACTCCGATAATGAACCGTGGGCGGGTGGTTCGGATAGTCCGAAGGAAAAGCAATGTCAAAGAAGAACAAACCATCATGGTACGGTGTTCCCCGGGCACCCACAATGGCTGCCCTGAGAAGGTCTACCCGGGTCTCGTAAGCCCGGACGTAAATAGAGTCCGGTAAGTCCTTGGATAAAAGTTTCCACTCTTGCATTATCTTCTTTTGGGCGGACAAACTTGTCTCTGTGTTTCTCTCGGCGAAGTGGTGGTCTGCCACGTCGGATACCATGTCGAACGTCGGGAATTTTTCGAGTGCCATGTTTGACGGGGTGAGGACTGAGAGTGAAGAGTGCTTCTAGGTGCTGCTAACTGATGAGTGTGATCAAGTTGTTTTATTTTGTGAGAGTTTTGGGGAATGTGGGATTAGTAAGACTAAAGAAGTAAAGAGTCATACGGATTACGGACTACTGGTAAAGAAAATCAAGAGCTAGATAACATCTTCTCATTCTAAAATAGAAAAAAGTTTTAAAAGTGTAACCAAAAATAGATTTATATGAAAAAATTTGTATCTTTTATAGACCAGTGCAATGGGACGGGTCTCACTAATGACCCGTGACCGCCCCGCTCAAAGCGGGTCATGATCCGCAATTTACAATTATGCATCGAATAATCAATTTATGAAATTGAGAATTATGAGGCTTAAAGGTACAAAGTGTCTTTCTTTTTTAGTTTATAAGTTATCATATTTGTATATCCATCATTTCAGTCTCCAACAATTCCCCCAAATAGTCCTATTTTTCGTTAAGGGCAACAAGCGGTCTTTCGTCGTCGTAAAGTAATCGTCGTGAAACTTTCAGAAAGGGGGTAGTCTCGTGCAGAGGTGTCCTTTTTATCTATCAAGCTTAATGAGAATTCTCACATTTTTTGAAAAGAAAACAGAGCTTTCATTCCAAGACATAAAGTGTCCATGAGTACATACGGGGATATTTCCGGAGGACCAACATTAACCCACCTTTGCTCATCACCAACTGGAACCACTTTAGCCAAATGATGAGCAACAAAGTTACCCTCCCTCTTAACATGAGACTACTTTATTGACTCAAAGTTACAAGCAATGGGCATAACATCACCAAGAATAACATCAAAGTCACAAAGAGCAGATACGGACTTTCGCAGGTTCGCAATCACACCCAAGCAATCAGACTCCAAAATCACCACCTTTATACCAAGAGTACAAGCAGTTTTGAGCCCAAACCAAACAGCCTTCATTTCCGCAGCATGAGGGGACCAGAAACCTCTGTATCGTCTAACCGCAGCAAATTTGACAACACCTCCAACATCACGTCCAACCGCCCTAAACCCACCCAACCATTTTGTTAATGGATGCATTAACATTGATCTTAAGAACATCAGTCGGGGGTGGGCTCCAAACATTCTGGCTTATAGGATTGGTAGGTGAACAAGAGCCATAAATACGCTTGGAATAAGCTGCAAAATCTTCAGAGTTCTTCATCGCACGAGCAAATATAACTTGAAGAGAAATATTTTTACCCTCAAAAACTATCTGGTTCCTGCGAAACCAAAGACCCCATAGCAAAAACAGAACCAATTTCTTCTTCGAATTATCCAAACCACTCATCGATTTAACAATTAAATCCCCAAAGTCAACACCCTCACAAATCTGGGACGTATTAATCTGCAAAACTTCTTCCCATAGTTGGCGCACACCAGTACAATAAAAAAGAACATGGTACAGTGTTTCACTTTTTTTGCATCGGGGACAACTGTCATCTTCCACCAGGTGACGAGATAATAGAGTGTTCCTAGTTGGCAGGGTATCTGTACAGGTTCGCCAGAGAAAGTGTCGAACTTTTGGTGTCACCTCAGCCTTCCATAACTCAACCCATACCTTGCTGAAATTTTCAAAATGACACCCCTTGCCTAGGATATACGCTGTTTTGACATAATAAGACCCATCTTTTGTAAAAGCCCATACCAACATGTCCTGGGGAAGTCTATCGCTAAGAGGGATGGCCAAAATTTGATCTCTACCCCTCTCATTAAACAGCTGCTCAATCAACTCAGATTTCCATGCTTTGGTGGTCTCATCAATCAAATGAGCAACTGATGTAACCTCTTTCGTTGCAGGCCTTTGGGAAGTGATATATCGTCCAAGCTCATCTCCAACCCGAGGATCGTCCCATATTTTAATCTTGTCACCGTTTCCCACTCTCCATTGCATTCCTTCTTTAACTAAAGCCTTCAAACTCCAGATACTTCTCCAACAATAACTGGTATTCAAGCCCATGGACGATTCTAAGAAAGAACTGTGAGGATAATATTTACTTTTGAAAACTTTACCAAGTAAAGAGTTCTCGTTATTCACCAACCGCCATGCTTGCTTCCCAAGAATTGTATCATTAAATAGGATAAATCGCGGAAACCCAGTCCCCCAAGACATTTTGGGGAGCACAGGGACTCCCAAGACTTCCAATGCATGCCTCTTGCATCACCTTTCTTACCCCACCAGAACCGAGCCATAAGAGAATGAGTTTCTTGAATAAGGGTAACTGGCAGCTTATATACCCCCAACACATAAGAAGGGATAGCTTGGATCACCGCCTTGAGGAGAACCTCCTTACCCGCTCTTGAAAGCAATTTCTCCTTCCAACCTTGCAACTTTTTCCAAATACGATCCTTGAGAGCCGCAAAGACAACTTTCTTAGACCGACCAAAACAAAGGGGCATGCCCAAGTATTTCTGGTGACTCTCAACTAAACGCATACCCAAAGCAGCACATAACTCATCTTTCTTGCTTGCTGCAACACCACTACTAAAAAAGATCTCCGATTTGTCAAAATTGATTTTTTGACCGGATGCTGCTTCGTATTTGTTGAGTATATCAACAATGACTGAGCATTCTTGTGGAGTCGCTCTGGAGAATAGTAGGCTGTCATCTGCAAAAAATAAATGAGAATTCTCACATATCTATGACTATTCCATTAAAACAATGTGACTTAATTAATTCATTTGACAAGGAGGTATAAAGAGTAAAATTGATGCTTTGAATCATTGCTACTCGACTCAAACTTATTAGTTAATAAGACCCAAAAGGTATATCGATTCATAGGGTGCATATTCATGTATCATGCGCACCAATTTCTTATGTATGGATTATGAGTTTCAATTGTTATAGAGCCAATCCAATAGACTTATTGAACACCTCAAATCCCGTATTAACCAGCAAGGAGTAAGGAATTAAGGACCACCTTTGCTAGTGCATAGATTTACATGCAATAATCCATGTGGCTTCTCAAATGTACTTATTGTAACTTAGCTATGTTGAGAATAGTAAATATGAAGTCATTTCTAAAAAAAAAAATCACACATCAAGTTTTCATCCTTTTTAGGATATTTTTTTATTAAAAACCGGCCTATGAATCTCTCAACACACCTTATCCACATATCAGATGAGGCCAAAGTACCAAACTTACTCATAACTCTTCTAACTTTGAAAAATGAAATGATATGTCATATTATGCGATATGACCCTAGTTCGTTAATTACCCTTTAAAAATCATTTTCCAAACGTCCTTAATTCACAAATACTCCGTAAGGGCCATCAATTCTATTGTCACTCACCAAACTAAGACTAGTAGTTGCCTATAACAAACAACAACATCGGACTAGTGGTTGCACAAAGTGCTTATTTAGTGGTTATTTAATTGTCAATTAAAATTACGGGAATTCAGAATTCCCATGATTTAAGAAAGTTGGAGTTGTTTGGTTAACCAAAATTATGGGAATTTCCGATTCCTACAAAATGGAGGAATTGACTTACCAAGTCCCCCTTGGTGATTGACAATTCACAACCAAACAAATTTGCCAAATCCCATGAACTTGTAATTCATTGGAATTAGAAATTTATGAGAATTCTGGATTCTCACATACAACCAAACAACCACATAGTTTACATCACTTTCCACCACTTAACTTGTAAAATACTAACCAAACCATATTATAGGAGTATACCAATGCTTCTAGATGTATTGTTTTTGTCAATTTTCTTGCAATTTTCACTTTTTAATGTATTTTTCCGTAAATTATGCTTTTAAAACTTTTTTAAAAAAATAAAAGAACAACAAAATATGCCGGAGAAACCAAAAAGTACAAAAAAAATATTTTTGCTCTCACCAGGCAATTTAGTCCTTTAGCCGAATTTAATCACTAAAGCAGCAAACCTCGAACTCAAGATCTCGTATTAAGCTAAATAACTCATTATATATCGAGTTTAATTCACTTACTCGCGAAAACACCTAATAGTACGCCACATTAGAACCAACCAGAAAATGCCATCTAAAAACTGAATCAAAACTCCCATCCAACACGCAACCGCTAAACCATAAAATCACATGCACACAACACAACTACTCATACTTCACTTTTGTCCCCTTCTTCTTATTTTCGTTTCAATCCTTTTTTGACTTTTGTTTTGTTGTCTCGCAATTTTACACCTAAGTACAACATCATCAGGTGAAACTAAATATTTCTAATCCCTTTGATTTTTTGTTTTGTCGTTTTTTGTTGATGGGTTTTTATTTTGCTTTCAGTATGATGTTTATTTTGTTGAGTTTTTTGAAGGGTAGTTGAATATTTTGTTGGTTTGTTTTATGTGATGTTGAAATATTTGTGGGTTTGATTTTTAGGCTTTTTTGTTTGTTTTTGTTGGTGGGGTTTTAGTGAAAACGATTGTAAGGTTTGATTTTCTATTGTAAATTAATGATATGTTATATCATATATATGCATGTAGTTGGATAAAGAATTGGGGTATTTGATTTGTGGGTTTTTGAGATTGGAAGTTTCTATTTTTGTCGGATGAATGTTGTTGAAGAGTATTGATCTACTGGGGTTTGACTTGAACTGTCATGTTGATTGTTTGATACTGTAATGGTTTGTTGTTGTTGTTGTTGTTGTTGTTGTTTTGTTTCGTTGATAACAAGCAACCACTAAGTCGTCGTTGATATGTGGTTTCGAGAATTGTCGAGTAGTTTTGGCAATATGAAGGAATATGTGTATTTGATTTTGTCAATTAGGAATTTTGGGGTTGAGTGTAGTGTGAAAAGATGGAAGATGTGAGTTATGCGATTTCTTTTATTTGGGATCAGGGAGGCTTTAACTACGCATTGATCGTTGTAATGTGATCGCTTCAGCTCGTAGTCATTTGTTTCGAATGAACGCCGTTGATCTTTTCTAAGCTTTGCACAGCTTTGTCGAACTGTACTTATATTATTTTGATGAGCTTTGTAAAGTATAGCAACAACAATAACAACTAATCCTTAATTCCAAAAGCATTTAGGGTCAGCTAACATGAACTGTCATAAGAAATCGTAAATGTGAACTTTAACACAAGAGTTCAAAAAAAAGAAGTTGAGAACCCCTCCATTGATTCCATAGAGTTTCGTTAATAGGAATCTTTGGGACAGGAGTTTGTAGTGTGTGGATTGTCTAACTCTCGCTGATTTTAATGATTAATGACGAAGGAAGACTGTTTTTGATATGGGATATGAATATATGATAAATTGAGAATGAGTCTTTTAGGCAAGTTTTTGTGGCCAAGTTGCTCATATTCTAATGCGTTGAGCTTCATTATTTTTGACATTCCGCTTAGTGTATTTTCTTGATTGGAGTGTGTGACAATGTCACTGAATGTTTTGAGTGTGGAATTCAATACTCAAGTATGTTTGGCAAAATTAAGAGTACATGTTGTGTAGTTCAGATGAAGTGTTCTAGACTTTGAGCCAATTCTATCCTATAGGCTTTAAATAAAAGAGTACAGATCGTAATTCAGGTTGTGATTCTAGTGGTGCAGCTCGTATGTCAGGAGGAGATATAGTTTCTGATTTGTGGCTCTCACGAGTGCTGAAGTTGAAAACTGTTATACTGGTTAAAACGATCTTCTCTAGTTAGTGGTGCCTTGACGTAACAATTAGTAATTTTAGTTGGCAAAATTTGACTTTCAGTACTTTGTTATTTGCAGGATGGGTAAAACTGTACTTTCCACTTGTTTTCTTTTGCTTCTTCTGCTGCCACTGGTTTTTTCTGCATCAGATGATGGCTTGTTCAGAATCGGTTTGAAAAAGAAAAAATTGGACCAAGTGAACCGAATTGCCACTCAGTACGGCGCTAAGGGTGATAAGTCAGTTGGGGACTCCCTGAAAAGATATGGGCTTGGCAAGAATTACGAGAGTTATGATGATACAGACATTGTTGCTCTGAAGAACTATATGGATGCTCAGTACTTTGGTGAGATTGGTATTGGTACCCCTCCCCAGAAATTCACCGTGATATTCGATACAGGAAGCTCCAATCTCTGGGTCCCTTCCTCCAAGTGTTATTTTTCTGTGAGTGTTACGCGCACTTTGATCAAAGAGTTGCATATTTATCATCAGTTATACTTGATTATTGATGTATGTATCTATGTTGTCATACAGATTGCCTGCCTTTTACACCACAAGTACAATTCCAGGCGATCAAGCTCTTACGCAAAGAATGGTTTGTTTCTGCTTCTCGTCTTAAGCTTTGATTTTTGAAATTGTTAACTTCATTCCCCCCCCC
>CAAKMY010036365.1:2750-19312 GCA_901111285.1 Corrigiola litoralis
AGCGAAAACGGGACGAAAACGGGACAAAATTGAAAACATAACGGGAAAAATAGGGATAAAATTATTCATTTATATAAAACAAGTTTAAGACTAAATCAACACTATTCAGAGGTAACTATTTTCTAAAATAATAATAAATTAGAATATAATATAAACGCACAAAAAAAAACAAATTTTAGTATTTCGATCTAGAATCGTATTAAGTGAAAAGACCCCTTAAACTTGGAGGCCATGTGCAATCACTCAACACATGACCTAAGTCCTTAATATCCCCTGAGAACATTAATGAAAGGGATTGACACTTCTCACTGTTAGCCGCACAATTTTTTTTTTCAACATTTAATTTAATTCGTTTTGAGCTACTCTGATCTCCCTCTAAGTTATAACAATACTTATAAGTCATAATCCAATTGATATATTTTCAAATCCAGTTCAATATACTAGTTTACTTCAATTTATTCGTTTACTTCAGGTAATTAGTTTAGTTCATTTCAATCCATGAGTTTAGTTTAGTTTAGTTTATTTGTAACTTAAAATCAAGAAAATAATTATAATAATTCGAGAAAATGGTGTAATAACTAATGACAACCAATATTTCTAAAATATTAAGGTGCCACACGAGCTTTATTACAATCATTTCAGTTTATTTCAGCTCATTTCAGTAAATTAATCACATAATTAAGATTAAATTAAAAATAATCTAACCTCGGGTATTACAAAGATTCTTTTGTTTTCATGGCAATAATTTTGTTGTAGCTATTGTGGAATTTTCCCAACAAAAGGGACACAAATCTGATAGAAAAGAATGATTTTTTGTCTAGGCCAAGACATATTTTTCTTTTGGAAATGATTTATCATTTCAATGTGTAAATAACTTGGTTCGTACAATCTTAATATAATGTGAGATTTTTATTATTTTATGTGACATGCGCTTAAGATAGTAAGTTGTAGCTAGCTATTCTATTTTAATTGCGTGAATATTCAAATTGAGCTAGATATTAGAGAATTAAATAAAATTTCAAAAATTTTGTTTCTAAATTCATTATTTGCTAGCTGGCATCCGTGTATTAAATTTCGTAGCATTTAGAGGTCATTTGATTTATTTTTATTTTATTTTGACCTAATTGTGTACACTTTGTACAAAAGGTTACTTTTTACTAATAAGCTCGAAAATTCGATATTTTGTAACCATGAGTGAAATTTATAAGTCTTATTATTATTAAATTACGATCCTTAAGATTAGTTAGATATTAGAATTTTTATAATTATTTTCTTGCCCTAATTTTCGCTAATGTTTGTCATTTTATGCGCTTATGTGCTAAATTATGTACCTTTGATCATCTAGCCTTATATGATCAACAATGTAGGTGTATAATGATTATGAACAGTAAAGTACAGATTATGAGACTGATTTTACTAATACTATTATTAAGAGATTAATTTCAAATGATTTTTCCAACTTATTTGGTTAACTCAAAATTGGCATAAAAATGATGAACTTGTGGTGAATTAAGGTTAATCGAATTAAGTGGATTTAGAAAATGAATTTCTTATAAAGAGCCAGTATGAGTAAGAATGGTTATAGGATGATTAAGAAGTATAAGCTTATGTTTTTAGTTGGTTTATAATCGAAAATGTGATTAATTAAGTATAAAACTGGAACAATTTTGTAAGCCTTCGAAATTATTAGTGTTTCATAGGCGAGTTTAATTTCAAAAATCATGAAATTGTTATTGGATACTCATAATAGTAAGGTGGACTTACTTACCAAATTTCAGCTCAATCAGAGTTGTGTAGAGTTTATTATAAATCAAACAGTGCAATAAGTTAGAAATTGAGTTGTGTTAAATGTGGTAGAAATTGTCTGAATTGCCTTGTTTGAGTGTGCTAACTACCACGAAGGGAGAATTTGGTTAGTTTAACACATGAACTTAGTAAATTATCACTAAGTATATGAGAGTTGACTTAGTAAACTACCACGAATGGAGAATTTTGTTTGATTGTACAATTGGTAATATTGAAAGAAGATAGAGAAAATAGGAGGAATGAGGTGGGACTATGGGAGAAGAGAGAAAATATGGGAAAATGGGCATTCCAAGTATTTTTTTAATCCAAAAAGAGAGCTAAGCTCGACTAAATACTCGTGCTAGTCCTCACAATCTGAGGCCAAGCAAAACCTATTACATCTTCTCTAAGAACACCGCGAAGATCCTGATGAGGTCCCCCAACCATAACTAACTTCTCCGAACACTCGACTCCTCTATTATATTGGCTAGCCAATCTGCAGCTCTATTTCCTTCTCTGTAGACATGATCCACTATAACTTACCATTGCTTATTATGAATGAAGTTGCGGCAATGCATGACCAAATATTGAAGGGAACCTTAAGGAGTGTAATCCCCTTGCATGAATTCCACTCATGCTATCTCTAACCCCCGCAAGTCCTGGATTACCCTTAGAAGCTCCATCTGTATTAAGAGAAACCCATCCTTCTTGTGGGGGCTTCCACCTAACTCCTATCTCAATGGTAATGCTTCCTGGGAGATGTTGTAACAACGAATGCATGTCAAATGCTTTCTTAGTCTCGGCAAATCGATGAACTAGAAATGCAGTGGAGTCTGTAGGGATAGTACTATCCCTATTAAAAACAACTACGTTTCTCCATTTCCAAATCCACCAACATGTAACTGCAAAGTAAATAGGCCAATCTCGCGGTGCATCCGAATCAGAGTTAGTGAGATTATTAACAATCCATGCTAGCAACGACCCTTGGTGAAAAGAAGAAACTCGTGAAGTAGTACCTAAATCATACCAAATGTATTTCGAGACATGGCAATCTCGAAGGAGATGTAGTATATACTCTTCAGCCTCATCACATCGGGGACAAAGTGAAGAATCAGCGAGATTGCGCTTCACTCTGTTAACGTTGCACACCACACGATCATGTGCAACCAACCAAAAGAACATACGTATTCGCAGTTGAACTGACAATTTCCATATCAAGTTCCATTTAATTTCAAGTATTGAGAAGGAAAATTAGTTGTATAATAATGAAATTGAATTTCAACCGTAGCTGTCCACTTAATTTTCCCTATCCAAACCAAATAAAAATAAAATAAAAATCCTTTTAGCATTTACCCCAAAACCAAAGGGGCAAAATAAAAATAAAAATGAAGAAAAAGATTAAACCGAAAAACAAAATTCCCACCATGTACGAACACAAGCCGTCAGATCACCCTTACCCAACACCACCCGTTCGATCCTCCATTCAACCAATCTGAACCGTCGAAAAAAAGAGAAAGAAATTCAATTTCAAAACCACTGAAACTGAGAGGGAGATACCAAACTCTCAAACAAACCCCCCATTCTCTTCTTCTTCTCCTCAAATCCCTAATTCTTTACCTCAAAGATCGCAACTTTATTGAATTAATCACCTTTTTATCACTGCCCATTTACCCCAATTCCTAAATTATCCACTCATATTTTACTTTTTCGAAATTATATTCTACTGGTGATTTATACATATTGTGTGAGGTTTTGTTCAATTTGATTCAGTTTGATCCAATAGGGGTTTTATTTGGTGGTTGAGTGGAGTGAAGATAGTGAATTTGAGCTGGGTTTTTGATTGTTTGGTGAAAAAGGAGTTTTTTTTTAGTTTTTTTGAATTTTTTTGGTGAAAGGTTGAGTTTTTGTTGTTTTTGTGAGGTATGTTTAATTTGATCCAAAAGGGGTCTAATTTGGTGATTTAATGGTGTAAAGGTACTGAATTTGAGCTGGGTTTTTGATTATTTGGTGAGAAAGTAGTTTTTTTTTTTATTTTTTGTGATTTTTTTGGTGAAAGTTTGGATTTTTGAGGTGATTTTTGATTGATTGGTCCATAAGGGAGTATTAATTGTAATGGAGGAGAGGGAAAAGGGCGGGAATTCGCCTTCGAAGGCGGTGTCAAATTCGACGGTGGCAGGGGATTTGCCGGCAAAGAAGCTGGCTAGGCAGCTGGATTTTACTGCGTTTAGTGGGGCCTCTACGTCATCGTCTCAGCCGGGGCCTCAGCCGTTGAATTCTACGTCGACAGCTCAGTCTCCGCTGTCGCAGAATCGGGGGCATGTGGTGGTGATGGAGCCGGTGGGGCAGGTGGTGCAGCCGGTGGTACATACGATGAGTCATCCGGCAATGCGGCCAGTGTAATTTCTCGAAGTTCCCTCCTTTTGTTGGTTTTTGGATTGAAGTGTTGATCTTTTGTGGTTTTTTATGTTTAGATTGTAGTGTATGATTGCAATTTGGAGTGATGATCACATGTGTATTGATTGGAATTACATGCCTTTTTGGAGTTGTATAGAAATGTGTTTAAATGTTGCTGCTTATTTGCGTCTGAAAGCCGGGATGGGGTTGGTTTATATGTTTAGATATTAGTGTATGATTGCGATTTGGATGTGTGAGTTTGGAATTTGGAGTGATGAATTGTGATCACATGTGTAACAATTGGAAGAACATGCCTTTGTGGAGTATTTTTTTTTCTGTACATCTGGAAGTTGAGTTTAGTAGAGTTGCTTAGAAATGTGTTTCAATGTTGCTGTGTATTCGTGACAGAAAGCCGGAATAGAGTTGGTTTTTAATGCATTCAGTTAAAGATTATCTGAGTATGGAAATTAGAATGTGGAGTGTGGAGTAAGGAAGACCATGCAGGGTAATTTCGTGTTGAGTAGAGGGGCAGAAGTCGGAACCAGAAATTTACTTTCAAGGGGGAGATATTCTTTCAATTAGGAGGGTAAATTTTGCGAAATCTCGTTTTTACAGAAGGTGCACCCTTATGCATTTTGAGGGTCATCTTCTAAAAGAGAGAGGGATAGAGTTATTTAAACATAAGTTGCTTGAGAAAAGGTGGAGGTGTGCCTAAATTTGGGTAGCATCCAGGCATATATAGAAATTTGCACTACCCCTAGTTCTACCCTTGTGAATGGAGACTATGGGTAAGAGTGTGGCTTTTTGAACTTTAGAACAAGTTCGGACTTTTTTAGTCAAAATAGGCGTTTCTTTATTCACGACTAAGGTTATGCAATTTCAGTTTCTCAATTTGATTTGGCATCCATCTGTGGATGGGCTTAGCTTAGATATGTATTAGACATATTTGGTGCTTTTTTTTTTTTTTTTGAAGGTACTACATATTTGGTGCTTGGTTGGTCATAAGTTTGGGGAATGATAGTGAGTTTGTGTGTAAATATATGTGGATTATCCAATGTAGATGACCATACCGGACCTTTACCGTAAGTAGTCTGAGCTTGTTCATTTATTTCTACCACTTATTTCCACACAACTTATTCCCTTATAGGACAACAAATTTAACTAGTGAAGATGCATTAACATAGATACTCAAATCGACTTTTCTGGTATAATCACAAACGAATTTCATCATCATTCAGTTTATTCTGTTTTGTTCCTTTCTATTATGATTATTATGGAGTCATATTAAAGAAAAGGAAGGGACACAGTACTGTTTACACCTATTATAGAGAAAAGTCATCAACTCCTATATTTATTACACCCATTACTACCATGGAGATAGCACTCCTGACATCCATTAATTTCATCGTTGTGCAGTCTAGATTTTAAATATGTACCAACAAAGTCCAGAACAAAACCTTGTTCTGTAATTGTTTATTCCTAAAGTTCCTAGATACTGCCTTGTATAAATGTAGCCTACCTCACCTTGTTGAATGGTTGGGTATCTTAAATCCGCTGTAAGTCATCTGCAGCATCTCTACATTTACTTTGCAATCCTCACTGACCGCTAGTGACGTGTTATGATATATTCTTACAGTTCAAGTGATATTTGGTAAAATTGAAACAGGGAAAGAAAAAGGAGCCACCTTGAACTTTTATGCATGTGAAATTCGTTGATTCATAAAATTAATATAATAAGCTCAATTTCTTGCATTTATCGTTTTTTGTGCATGTGTATCAATTATTCGTTTACACATTTCCAAATATATTTTTAGCAAATTGACATTTGAGTGCAACTATTGTTTCTCAGAAAACCAGAGTCACCCAGACCACGACCACGATCAACTGTTGAAAGCAAAGATGGTACTCCAAAAAGGCAAAAGCAGTGTAACTGCAAACATTCACGATGTCTGAAGTTGTAAGTTTTGTTGTTTTCTTAGTATACTTGTCTGATTGCCTCTGGTCATTTTAATATTGCTTTCGTATATACACTTTGGTCAAGTAGAATACTTAGTGAAACTGAGTTATTGTGTCATCTAGTTTAACCATGTGGTGTGGGGCTCAGGAAAAATTTGAAGTTGATCAAGAACATAAAAACTGTGTTTTTTGATGATTATATTTCTTTCGAAACTACCCAGTCAGAGACTTACTGCTAACATGCAGGTATTGTGAGTGCTTTGCGTCTGGTGTATACTGCGATGGGTGTAACTGCAATAATTGCTGTAACAATGTTGAAAATGAGGCTGCTCGAAGAGAAGCTGTCGAAGCTACATTAGAACGTAACCCAAATGCATTCAGGCCAAAAATAGCAAGCAGTCCTCATGGCACTAGGGACAGCAGGGTATGTTGAATTTTTGACTCGTGTAAAACTTTCTTTTTCATGATTTGTAATCCTAAGGGTTCAGTCAACGTAGATTTGTCGGCCATGGAGGCTATGCATAACATATTCACGAAAAGGGAAAAATTCTAATCCATCTGTGTTATATTTATTTCCAAATAAATCTGAGAACATACTGCATTGATCAATGACTCAAATTAGATTGAAGTTAAGGAATCAATGAAAAATGCCATTTTCAGGATTAGTTTTGCAGTTTGCCGGATTATCGAGGGCACTGAATCTTGCTAGGGTTTTAACAATTATCAATAATTGGCGACACCTGAATGCCAAATCATATACTACTTGCTGAAATTTTTTCAATATGTTCTGGCATTCCGTTTTTCAAGTGGCTGATAAACTTTTCTCTGACTTGCTACACCACAATTAAATATCTACTGGAAAATCATCTTATTCCAGTATAATATTAAGCTGAAAAATTCCATTGACAGCTTTACAATATTGAAGTCTTTTCATGTCATAGTTCAAGGTTATAGCCCCTGAATTTTAGTCTATCTAATGTGTTTAGTTAACTATCTAAATGCATGATAGCGTTTTTTTTTTTTTTTTTCTCCGCAAATGAACTCTTAACTATATGATATATCTCTGGTCCTGGAGCTAGTTCAGTTAGTAGCATATATTTGCCCACGTGAAAGTGGTTGTTGTTGATGCTGTGCAAGTCTGAAGTCAAATAACATTATAATTTGAACGTGCTTGGAGATTCCAGTGTTAGATGCATTTCTAGCAATAAATTATGTTGGACAAAGAACATGTTATTTTTTTCTTCCTAGGGTGTTTCAGACACTTCAATGGTTGGTTTATATGTGTGTATCTCATACAGGAAGAGGCAGGAGAAGTTGTGGTCGGAAAACACAACAAGGGATGCCACTGTAAAAAGTCAGGGTGTCTAAAGAAGTACTGTGAGTGCTTTCAGGCCAACATTTTATGTTCCGAAAACTGCAAATGTATTGACTGCAAAAACTTCGAAGGCAGTGAAGAACGTCAGGCTCTTTATCACGGAGAAAATGCGAATAACTTAACTTATGTGCAGCAGGCAGCAAATGCTGCTATTACTGGAGCTATTGGGTCATCTGGTTTCATTTCTACACCCAACTCCAGGAAAAGAAAAGGCCAGGAATTATTCTTTGGGCCACCATCTAAGGATCCTTCTTGTGCAAGAGGTGGACAGTATTCACAGGTAATTCAGTCTTCATCCCTGTTACACAATCTTCTATCTGAATAGCCGAGTCATCTTATTACATCTATCTATCACTGTCATTTGATAATGTGTTCGTCAAATATGGGAACTTTTCATTTTATACTCAATATGTTTTTATTTGCATGCTCAGTAATCTACTCCATGCATTACCTTGATTCCCCTGGTCATTTGCTCAGTGGTGTTAATTTGTTCGTCAGGGAAACCATATCAAACCTCCAGGAACCTCCTCTGCCGTATCTTCAGGTTCTGTTGGTCGAGCTGCTAATTCTGCTTCACTAGGTGCTTCAAAGTTCACTTACAGGTACTTTCTTGTTGTTTCCGAAGTCATAATGCATCTAGCATTAACAGGTAGGACATTTGAGAGGGTGTTTTTGAGTTACTTACCTGTGATTCACAACCGTAGGTCTCTCCTAGCTGACACCATCCAACCAGATGATGTGAAGGAGATCTGCTCAGTCTTGGTAGTATTATCAGAAGAGGCTGCCAAGATTGTTCAAGGTAAAGATTGATTTTGAGTTGTATGTAGTACTTTGAAGCATTGCCTGGGCTGTTAATTAAATTGTTTTGTCATTACAAACATTGGAAGAAGAAAAAATATAGATTTTTAATACACACCTTTCTTTGCCATAAATCTTTCTAATATATAGGAGTATATACATGGGGGAAATTAGTCTGGAAGAATCTCTCACACTGCATCTCAGGCTTACTGCTTGAAGTGGCAATGTTGAAGGTCATCGTTGGAGCCACGTCAGCTTGAATGTTACTCTCTTTCCATTCTAGGTCCTTCAAAACAATGTCCATTTTGTTACTACAACCACAAGCCAAAGTGGATTGCTTTGAGCTGAGTTAGAGGAGGTCAAGATCTTTTACTTATATAAGCCGAGTAAGAGGAGTCGAGATGTTTCACTTTGAATTTCATCTTTGAGAAATGTTGAGCTTCTTACTCTGCACTGGCAGGGAAAAGACATTTTCTCAGTCATTTCTATGCTTCTGATACATGCACTTCATCTGCAAACTGTTCCTGTTGGTGGGTTTTGCGAATTGGAGGAAAAATGATTTACCTTGCTTCCCAGAGTTTCTCTACTTGTTTACTGACTTCTAAAATTTCATGGACTTTACTAGGACCTTTGGGAAGGAGGTTTCTGCTTATCCTCCTTATTCCTTCCAAAAGCTGTCCTGCCTGCAAAGTTGGGTCAGCTAATCGGAGGCGGGCCCGACTCAGTAGTGTCTCCTATGATACCAGAAGAAAAGAAGCTATAATTGAAGTTGGCCTTTGCGTTGAACTATCTTATACTCCCTTCACTAGCTTATGTATTGTTAATCTTTCTGTTTCTGTTTGTCTGAATTGTCCAAATTACCAAAGTTGGTTGGTGTGAGTGGTAAGGGCTCTCATCCCGTAAACAAGTGGTCAAGGGTAAGGGTTCGAATCCTGACTCTTGCGAATGGAGCAACCAAACTCGGGAGGGGCTACCCATTGCCTTCAGTACCCCCGAAGGATACTATCTCTATGATCGGTGGGGATACTCCTAAGACACAAAAAAAAAAAAAAGAATTGTCCAAATTAGATGCATTAGTAGTTTACCGAGAAAAAATGATCAGCAATTTATGGGGTTGCCGCCTTGCTGGGTTGTACCAACACATGCCAACTACTAAGGTATCTAATGGAGTACTGAAGCTTTCCACAGTAAATACATTAGTATGCTTTTGACCCATATCTTCGCCATTAGTTCCTCTGAAATATATCTGATCCTAAGGGCTAGTTGAACGTATTTTCCTGCCAGATTGTGGCGCCTTTTGTTTTGATTGAGCTGTGTATAGTTTAACATAGGAAGGAGTTGAGTCAGTGCAGTTTAGGTACTCCGTGTCCTGTGCTATATATGCATAATTTATATTAGCTTGGTCTGGACTCAGGAAGTTGTGGGGTTTGAGAAATGACTTCGACTGACGGTAAAGGCAAGCATAAAAAAAAAGGGGAACAAGTAATTTTAACGTCCTACAGTTTGGGGACCAGTTGTAGATGAGAGATAGTAAACACACTTCATCTCAAGGGAATTGAGGTATTGTACTGTTGCTGTTACAGTTGAGGGATCTAAGACACCTTCCTAAGAGGAGGTTTAAATACTGCTAGCTTTCTTTAGTGGGCAATAATTTTTATGCTTCTGCAGTTCATTTATTAGGCATGATACTCTGCATAATTTTTTTCTGCACCCGTGAGGGAGTGGGGTTGGGGGGGGGGGGATAACTCTTGTTATAGTATTATTTCATTTATGGTCGTTTTTTTCTTTGATCCTTGGAGCAAATTAACAAGAAGTTTCAACTTATGCACTAGATAATTGTTTCTTACTTTCTGATCTGAGAATTACTTGAATACCCACAGAAAGTAGCGAGGCTAATGGGAAACGGGCAGATGGTGGAAAAGAAGCTTCAACCACATCAGCAAATCAGGACAGATTACTAAGTCATGATGAAGCAGTTGTGAAACCAGGAGCTGATGATTGCGCTAATGGGAACCGTAGTGATAGGATAGGCCCTGAGGACTCTAACATAGATGATAATGATCTACCAACATCCAGGCCAATGTCACCTTTGACGTTGGCATTGAGGTGCGATGAACAAGATACAATGTTCATGACAGCTGGCTGCCCTAATGCGTTAGCCAACCATATTCACACGACATCTTCGCAACTGCCAGAGCAGAACGTCCCGGAGGTCTATGCTGAGCAGGAGAGAATTGTGTTGGCAAAATTTCGAGATTATCTCAATAGGCTTATTGCTATTGGGGAAGAAAGAGGTGAGTCTCAAGCACTGATTGATTAGTTGAATGGACTGAAAGTATGATATTGAGGGTCTAGTGTCCAAGTCTTTCTGTCTCTAGAAAATACTTCACATTGAGGGTCTATTGTCCGATGATTTGAAGTCCATCTTCATTATTCAGTTTTGACAAAATTGATGTAGAGACCCTATAACTTTAAACTTAGTAATATTGCTTTCAAATAAATTTTGCTTGAGGTGAGTCTTCATGTCCTTTTTTTCAGGGTTGGCCTTTTGAAGACATTGATTTGAGTGTTGAATATCCATCATTCAACTGAATCTGGTGTCACACTAGCTTTAATTTAACTGCTCCACGAGCGGCTCTTGCTAATGTGGAAACATATCTTTACTAGAGAAATTGAGATTATCAATTAAGCTAAAAAAAATTATTTTCCTCTGTTTTAGGAAATGTTATGCAAATAAGAAGCATATTTGCTTGATTGTTTCATGGAACCAATAATTTGTCATGCAAAAAGGTCTTCACATCTTTGGATCGAAGTTAATTGCAGCCTTCGAAATTATTTTCATTAGAACGAATAAATCATTATTGTGCACTTTTTCGTAGATTATGATGCTTTGAATGAGTTCTGCTGCGTGTTGGACTTAAGTGATTTCTATGAATATTTCATTTGCTTGTATGTTTCTTGACATGTTCATTTGTCTATACAGAGACAAAATGTTCTTCCTTTGCAAGATCTCAGTCTATTGGTCATCAAGGAATAGGGAATGGCTCTACCAAATTGAGAACTGATGGTTGGAATAAACAGGAACCCCCGAGCAACGGTGCTGTGAAGCCTGTTGCTGCTGCTCCAAACAGGACTCCAGCAATGATTGCAGCTACAATTACTGCTGTTCCAACCAATAATGTCATCTCCCGAAATCCACCCTCAACCGAAAATGATAATGTAAAACCAAGCATTTAGGAAGTATACATATCAAATGTTCAGAGAATGCACTGAGAAGCCAAGCCACGGGACTGATACATGGTGATGACACTCTGGGTAAGGTACTAAGGTATCACATCGAGGTAGTTCCCTTTATAGAGCTGACATATGGTGATTTATTACGTTAGTATAGTGAAAGATAAATTCAAAAGATGTAAGATGCTGGCCTGTACACACACGGGCATCTTGTATTGCTAGATGCCATTGTTATCCTTCCAATCATTTATTTTTTTCCTTAGATTAGTTTTTTGTGCCTTTTTGTTGCTTACAAGAATTTGTAAGTTGATATAGAATTCTAGCAAGCACCCTAACGTGGGGCATTGTACATGGTATATTTTTAAGTGCCTTTTTCATCCCTTCTCTACAATCAAAGTGAGATAATTGATTGTCACCCTCATTTTGTTTGACTGTGGTGCAAATTTCATACAGAGCAGAATAAGTTTACCATCTGTTTCGAAGAAAGTCGCGCCTACTATTGGTTTATCTTATGACGTTGCAGTTATTGAAGCTTTGGTTGGATTAAATACCTAATTACTCTGACAATTCTCTAAGCACACACTCCTCACTAGGCCTATTCACTGTTTGGCCTATCGTTGAAGCCTTGAAGGTGAGGTTTTGCTTGGACAATACGAATTCTAACTATCAAGAGAGATCATCTAACTTGAAGTTAAAATTAGTCATAGTAACAAAATGGGTTTAAATGGTCAGTTTTTGAGATGATCTAATAATAATTTCCTAATCTCATACAAGATTTAATACGCGAAACCTTTCCACATCTACATCAACCCTAATACGAGTCCTTTTCAAAGGTTCTCATGACCTTTTTTACAACGTGTAACTATACTACATTTGACTAAGCTTTACCCTTTATAAATGGTATTTGCCAAAACTTAAAATGCCCAAAACCTCGCAAAATTGGCATAGAGTACTCGATGCATGTTACGCGTGAAAATGAGCATACGAGTAAATTGGCATTAGGAAAAGAGATTAGCGAGTATCAGACATGTTTACGATATACTCCGTAACTATTGAAACTTTATTTGACAAATATATAATGTTGAATAAATTATGACATATATAGTAAATAAATTAAACAATTTTAGCATACGAAATTGACCAACCATAGTATAGATAAAAAGAGATTATCAACATTTGAAGTATAACATACAAAAAGAGATTAATTAACGAGTACACAAATTATTTAAATGTTTAATTCTAATTAACGTAAAATTGACGGTCTTATACAAAAACTTTATTTCAAAAAACAAAAGAAAATTAAACCTACATGAACTTTACTAATGCACCAGCCAGTCAGCCAGTATGAATGAACAGAATGTGGCAAAACTCGAGCTCAGCGCTCGTCTAACAAACGAGCCTAGGTTTGTTATTTGTGTCAATCTTTCGTTTAGTTCGCAAGCAAGCGTCCTGTTCTTGTACCCTTACGAGCTTACGACCCTTACTATCATGACGACTATTATTATTGCCAATCTCCACGTTGTGACAGCAAAACTCCTCAAGCATGTTACTCACATCTTCATCACAGGTAACTGAAATCAGTGGAAACTCATCATCAGACTCGTCTACACCCGGCAACTGGTACTTCAGGCCGACCTCGTCCCGCAAATTCTTGGGTGTTCTCTCAGTGACGACCAAAGAACGGAGCTTGGAGTAATTCAGGGTGGTTGGGTCCACGTAAATAACCTTGGTCTCGCCTTTAGCGTGCCGCGGTGAGCTCACTGGTGTGTTCCCTGGTGACCCGTGGCTTGTCTCGTCGACCAAGCTGCATCCGAGTCTCAGTTTCTTGATATTCATCATGGGGAGTCAGAGAAGAGAACGAAAAGGGTTGTGAATATTTAGTGGAGACTAGGGATAATAATCTTGGGTATTTATACGTGATTATGTTGTTTTGGCGGTTTAACGTCGTACGTTTCTTCTTTTTCCTAATTTTGTAAGGAGTTTACGTCGAACGTCTTTTCTCGGTTTCTTGGTTTAACTACATGGTGTTTCACTTGTTTCGAAAGTTTACAAAGAGTGGGGAAGTTTGATTGACAGACAACGGAAGAAAACAAAGAAAAAAGGTTGTTTAATTATGAAGTGCTATTAGATATGAGTAATTAGTGTTCAGTAGGGACTATTGGCGAAATTCATTCGATAGTCACGAAAAGATAAAAAGAAATCTCCCATTACCCCTTCAATTTCTATTAGTCTACCAGTTTCTCCTCCTTTACCAAATAACGTAAACTATTGCATAAGTATTGCCAACAATGACTACTGAAAAAATGATTTCTCATACTATTGAGGCTCATATTTCCGTTTATGGCGACGGGGCTAAGGCATGAAGTTTGTCACTAAGGAGAAAGGGATGATTTATAGTGAATTTAGTAGCACACTCGCACGGTGCGTGGTCGGCTCAGAAAGAAGGGTGGATGCATCATATGCTCATATATATGAATGAAAGATATAATGAGGTTAATTAGCTATGATAAGTACATAAATTATTAAAACAATTTTATTTTTATATAAAAACTGATATTGCTAAGATTTGAGTTAAAGTAGCAATTTTTTTATTAACACGGTTATAAAAGTAACCACTTTAACCAATGCATTGACTTTTTAAAACTGTCTTAAAAGATTAAAAATAGTCCTTTATCCCGATTATGCTCGGGTTTTAATAGATTAATATATTCAATAGAAATTGTTCTAAGAGTACTAGCTAGGGGCTTGCACGTTTGGTCGGTTTTGATAGATTTTTAGAATCATAAAAATTTGAGCCAAAAAGGCACTTTTTGTGAAATATAACTCACACAAAAGCCTAATTTGAAGCGCTGACTCGAAGTATGATGAAGTTGGTAAGAGACATCTCAAACATATAGAATAGACTATGGAACTAGAAACTAGAAACGTGACTATATTTTGATAACAATGGAGTCATTACGATGAAATGAAACAGAGGTAGTAAGTAATATCGTTTACACTTTCCACCTATTATTGGGCAAAATCAGTCACTCCACGGCTATGAAGCCGAAGCTCCTCATATGAGTCATATCCGGTACACCCATGGAGACGAAGCTTCTTACACCTACATTACTACCATAAGATAGCACTCCTGAGTCCTGACATCCATAGATTTCACCATCGTTCAGACTTGTTTATCAGTTTAATTTGTACCAAGAAAGTCCGGAACGAGAGCTTGTTCTAGCCATATATGCCTTGTATAACCTACATACGTCGTTGTCGATTGATTTATCTCATAACTTCCTAAAGTCATCTGCAGCATCTCTACATTTACTTTGCATTTCGCATTTCACCTCTAATGACGTGTTATGATTGATTCTTGCAGTTCAAGTGATATATATTTGATAAAAAAAACCCTAGAAAAGGGAAATTAAAGAAGAGCCGCCGAAGAACTTTTATGCATGTGCAATAATTAGTTGAATACAATGAAAGTTGATTTCTTGCATGTCTCTTAATTTTTTGTGCACTGCATGGGTATTGATGAATTAGTTGTTTATACTCCATATATTTAGCAAATTGACTTTTGAGTGCATGCATTCAGATTTTAGGCCAATTTTCACAAGCAGTCCTCATATCATCAGGTTATATTGGATTTATGAACCTTATGAAAGATTGTTGCTCATAGACTCATGGAGGGATATAATGTATTCACAAAAGAAAAATTTGGAATATATTTTTGTTTGATTTATATCCAAACAAATCTAGGAATATAATGCAGTGATTAATGAATCAATTTAGATTCAAGGTAAAAATCCTTGATCAATTTTGAAGGCACTAAATCTTGCTAGGGTTGATGTAAGGTTTTGACAATTATCAATAACTGGCGACACCTGAATTCCAAAACCATGTCGTACCGCCGTACATTATCAAGTGACTGATAAACTTTTTTCTAACTTGCTACACACAACTAGAAAATTGAAGAAAATTGTATAATCGTAGTAGAACAAAGCCTATCGAAAACAAGATGTTAACAAAATTTGAAAACAATTAACAAATTGAAAACAACATAGAAATTATTATTAATTTAAAAGACTATCAAATTATTGAAAGGTAAAGACGATTCTAGTCTTATACAAGACTTTAGAATATGGAAATCAAATTTACCAGACTTTTACTAATCGGCCTAAACATAAACGAGCATAATGCTGTCGAACTCGAGCTTAACTAGTCTAATAAACGAGCTTAGATGCACCATTCGTGTTCCTCCGTTGACGCGAGCAAGCGTTCTGTTCTTGTACCCTTAAGAGCTTACGACTGTTATAATTGGCAATCTCCTCGATATCAATGCCAAACTCCTCAAGCATGTTAGTCACATCATTATCAGAGGTTACTGAAATCAGTGGCCAGTTATCCGACTCTTCTACACCCGGCAACTCGTACTTTAGGCCGACCTCGTCCCGCGAGTTCTTTACTGTTCCCTCAGTGACGACCAAAGAACGAAGCTTGGAGTAAGTGAGGGTGGTTGGGTCCACGAAGATGACCTTGGTCTCTCCTCCGGTGGCGTGCCGTGGTGAGCTCACGGGTGTGTGCCCTGGTGACCCACGACTTATCTCGTCGACGAAGTTACATTCGATTCTCAGTTTCTTGAACTCCATTATAGTTTTAATATGGGTTTAGGGTTTAGGCAAGAGAAGAATAAGGGTAGTAGAAATTATGTGGGAATCAGGGAGAGAATTTTGGGTATTTATAGTTGTTGTAGTCTGTCGGTTTGTGTCTATTGTACTAGGGCTTCTTTTCATTGGTCTCTTGCGTTTCCTATGTTGTAGTTTACCAGGACTAGGAAACTAGGAAACTAAGAAAGGTTTTGTTCCACTTTGTTACTTCCCTTTGACTTTTTATGGTTTTCAAGGCATTACTTTGACCATTATTTTATATTATTTAATATTAATATATTATAAAAATAAATATATTGTTAAAATATATATATCTCAATATGAAATATATGATATAATTTTTTATATTAATTCTATGTAGATTTTTG
>CAAKMY010036372.1:0-29962 GCA_901111285.1 Corrigiola litoralis
TGCGAAGGGGTGGGGGTGGATGAGTAAGACGGGGGAGAAGGGAATGGGTGGCCTGGACATAGTCACCAGGACCACCTTCCACTTCCATGGTCGCCACCGTCGAAGAGAAGAAGACTGCTTCCACTGGCGTTAGTAGCCAGAAATTGCAAGAGATGAAGAATATGGTTGTTATGGCGGTGGAGAGAGAGTGAAGGAGGGTAGACAAGGGGGTGAGTTTAATCAAAACTTCAGGACCTTTAAATGCTAAGTTTAGTACTCAAAATAGTAAACTTCAGTACCCTTTAATCATTTGTTCGATAATAGTTGACAGAAGTTTAACAGTAGTACCTTATTTGTTACGTTTTAGAGTTTGATACCTGATTTGTTACAAACCTCAAAGTTCAATACCCATTTGAACTCTTAACTCAACGATACGGTAATACGGAGTATAACATTTTCAGTTATTGGAACACACTTATGATTCGTGAGTAACCAGCCAGTTAGCCACTATTCCATGACTTGGCAGTTGGGCTGCATGTTTTGTATGATTTGCAAATCCTACCTATAACCAACAGCTTTTCCTATCCCTGTCGGCCCAAGAAAATGTCAGAAGTATTGTCCTGCATTTGGGTGGTAAAAATGAAGATTTGATGTTTGTTGGAAGGACATTTTTTAATCAATAAAACAAGAACCTAATTCAACTCAAATCAATTTGAATTAATCGATAATCTTATGTGCCTCAAACTCAATATGATGCGTACCTATTCAAAGATGGTCATGATCTGAATGGTTCCAAATTCGATATAAACCGATCTCAAAACCAACGTAATTCAATTAACAGTCCTAAATTAGACGTACAGAGAAAATAACCTTCATCCTCTAATAGCCCTTATAAGAGGGGTTCACATATATTAATATGAAGCATTTACGTGATTTTGGTTATAAAACTAGAGGAAAAACGGGTTAACTAACATAAATACGAGGGATAATTAGAGATTTTTTTTTGTTTTTTTGTTCCATATTAAAGAGTCCCAAATCACCACTCCTCTAGTGTTAAGAGACACTAGTGACTACTAACAATAATAACCAAACCAATTTAATCAGCTAGTAAGAGGTTACTCAAGCTTAATCAGAGGTCTTAGGTTCGAGGCTATGAAAATTCATTGGTCGTGAATGTTGATCTTGAAAGCAGAGAGCACGGTATAAATATAAATAAAGAAGATGTCCAACACTGGAGCAGTCTAGAAAAGGGTAGTAGCAAAAATGTAAAGAAAAGATTCCTACACTACTCTACAAGTGACACACAACCCTAGTAGAGCACAAGCCAACCACGCGCCTGAAATCCCAGCCCTCCACGTGTCCCTTCATCCAACGGCTGACACCCCAAACCTACCTCCCACCACAAGCCCATCTTCCTCCTATAAATAGCACCATATCCACCTCCGCCATTTCCAACCTCTCTCCCAACAAACAACATTTCTCTCTCTCTGTAAATTGTAACAATGCTTCTCAGAGCTGCCCCAACAACAATCTCCCTCCTCCCCGCCGCGGGGACCACCAACAATGGTGGGGAGAATTACAATTCAGTTGGGTTCGTGAGGTTTCCGAGGAGTGTGGTGGTTGCGGCGGCGGGGGAGAATAGTAGGCCGTTGACCGGGGTGATATTCGAGCCCTTTGAGGAGGTGAAGAAGGAGTTGTCATTGGTGCCTAATGTGCCCCAGGTCTCTCTTGCTAGGCATAAGTTTGCTGATGCTTCTGAGGCCGCTATTAATGAGCAAATTAAGTTCGTACCCCTCTCTCTCTCTTTTACTTATTTTTCATTTCATTTTATCTTTTATTATAAGTTTTTTTTGTGGTATGTATTTTTTTTTTTGTTGGGTTTATTCGTTTTGTGGGATTATGATGTGTGCATGTGGGTTTTAGTGAATGTGTCTGTTTTGTTGGCTTGTGATGTAATGTGATGTGTTTGGAATTATGTGTGATGGAAATTCAAAAAGTGGAATGGACTTGTGTTTTTTTTTTTAAGTGGTTTGAGAAAAGCGGATCAAGTCGTTGATAAGAATCGAACCTGAACCTTTAGTGGTTTCGGCTCTATATAATGATAATTTTAGAAATCGCATGAAATTTTGTAGATAAGAATCGAACTTGCAACCTTTAGTGGTTTCGGCCTTACAACGAAAATTATTGGAAATAAAATGAAGTAAACCACTTGTTCACAGGCTTAATATTTTTGGAAATGACATGAAGATTTATGGAAATTTAGCTTCATTTGTGAATATACTCTGTGGAATTCGCAGAAATGGCGTGTGTATAGGTGTGTTTACTTTGTTGAATTGTTTGTTATGAAGGTGTTATTGTGCTCTGTTTTACAAGTTAATCTGGCTGATTTGTTGGTTTCTATGTGTAGACGTGTAGTTACTGATGATATATTGTTTTGTGGGTGGTTTTGCAGTGTGGAGTACAATGTTTCGTATGTGTATCACGCCATGTACGCCTACTTTGATCGCGACAATGTTGCTCTCAAAGGCCTTGCAAAGTAAACCACTTGTTCATAGGCTTAATATTTTTCAATTTGGAGTAGTTATTATGGATTTATATGTGTATTGAATTTGGGTTTGCGTTATAATTATCAGGTTTTTCAAGGAGTCTAGTGAAGAGGAAAGGGAGCATGCTGAGAAATTGATGGAATACCAGGTACTCCACTGTTAAAAGAACCCTATACAAATCGTTGACTTTACGTGTTTTAGGTTTGATTCAGGCTAATCTAATTGAGGGTTTTATGTATGTTTTGGATTGTAGAACATGCGGGGTGGGAAGGTGAAGTTGCAGTCGATACTGATGCCGCTTTCTGAGTTTGATCATGCTGAGAAAGGAGATGCTTTGTATGGTGAGCCTCCTTCTTCGAACTTGGGTCACTTTGTCCTTAATTGTTTTCTAATTGAGATGTAGATCTGTAATTGTGGAGTGCCATTTAACTTTGAGAATCTTGTACTAAGATGTGATCCTGAAAATGATAGATATCTGCCAGGACGTGTGTTGCATTTTGGTTTATGGGAATGTAGTAAAGGTTGATTAGTGCTAACCTTATTGTAATTAATAATTGGTTAGTGGGCATAATGTAGAGGGACTTCATATGTTTACTTATAATTTATGCCACTTGCACTTAAAGTAATCACTTTGATGAAATTGATTACTTGAATATAGTAATTAAGTAATTAACCTCAAACTCCATAGTCTTAAGATTATGGACCTTTGGCATATGATGTTTATCATTGACGTGGACATCTTGATTGTGATCCCATGATGTTTTATACTTCGAAATTTCCATCATTGCGCTTTACACATCAGATTTTCTATATTTGATTAGAAATATGTGCATGACTGATATACTCCGTATTTGTTCGTTGGCACTACAATGAATAAGCGTGTAGTCCTCTGTGTTCCTTTAGCTCTGTGCTATTGCAAAATGACTATATCATTACCTTCATTTGACTGGAGCAAGCATTGCTGTTTAGGCTGACTGCTCTATTTTGTGATATGTTCTTGATGTGGGTTGTACTGCAAGTCTGCAATCTGAATGCTGACTGCTCTATTTTGTGATGTAGCTATGGAGCTTGCCTTGTCTTTGGAGAAGCTCACTAACGAGAAATTGTTGAACTTGCATCAGGTAAGTGCTAATAATTACGGTTTGACTGAGGCTAAATTCCATTTTCCATTCATAATTTCTTTCTACCTAAGGCAGGCCTTGTTTGACAGTGCTTTGATGATTCCATGTGTAACAGGTAGCTGAGAAAAATAATGATGTGCAGTTGCAAGAATTTGTAGAAGGGGAATTCTTAAATGAGCAGGTATTTTTAGTATTCAATTTACACTTCATTGAATGACATACAACATTTACATACGGTATTTCCCGTGCTAACTTTGCTTGTTGTATCTGCCAATTACAGTGATGACCCATGAACTCACTCGTCCTTTTTCTGTAGGTTGAATCCATTAAGAAAATCTCTGAATATGTTGCTCAGCTGCGCAGAGTTGGCAAGGGACATGGTGAGTTTTCAATTGCAAACAGATTATGAGGTGTTTCATTTGATCTAATACTTTCTTTTGTTTGATTTGTTAACACTGATATAATTGACATTGTTATGTTCAGGTGTATGGCACTTTGACCAGATGCTTCTTGAAGAGGCTGCAGCATGAAGAGTTTAATTAGAGGAAATTTTCGTCGACCTTTCAAAGAGCCATGCAGAGTATTGTGCCTGTAACTTCCCAGTTTTAGAATTGGGTGATCTCTGTTGGGGTATCTAGGCCCTTGACAGTTGCTCATTGTGCTTTAGCTAGAAAACTTGAGCTATGAAGTATGTGTCTCATAGTGCTATGCTTAGACCTCTCAACCTAATGGAAGCAAAAAAATTATTTCACTTGGCCTCTTGGAAATGCGAAAGAGCTTGTTATCATCCAGTATATTTGCTTTTTCATTCTACTCTCAAGAAAAAGTCATGAAGAAAGTAAGAAAGAAATGTTTTGATTTTTGATGCATGACTTCGCATTATATGTGGACAGTGCAAAGCTCTTCGAAAAGTTGATTATTCAGTGAAAAAATTGGATGATGATGCATTGGTGTCCCTTCAATTATTGTGGAAAAGGTTTTTTTTTAAAAAAAGGAAAAGGAAAGGAGATTCTGGAAAGTGTTTGTATCCCCCCCCCCCCAAAAAAAAAAAAAAAAAAGAATCTGAAAGTGAACTTACTCGCAAAAGACAATGCCTACATCTTTACTATTCGTGAGACGATTGAAGATTTGAAGGGCATTTCGTCCACAATTTGGGGTCAAGAGAGATACTCGGTTCCAATTTCTTTCAAGATTACCCATAATTTATATTGCAAAAAGTTTCTTTCGCTTTCGCTTGGGACTGGACAGCATATGATTGATAGGCATCTTTGTCCACAGTTTTCGTGATGAACATCTACAGCTATATTTTTTTTCTTCAATTTTTTGTTTTGTTTTTTTGACAAAGCTTACAGGTATATTGTCCCTTGTACAGGAGAGGGAAAATGATAATAACATGAAAATTTTGCACAGCCATATGTCCATTCATTGTCATAAAAACAATAGGCCATATGTCCATCTGTGGCAAATATAACACAAACAATTAGCAAAATCACAAATAATCTTGTTAAAATTCTAACACATAATGCTGAATGGATTGCCAAAAAAAAACATAATACTGAATGAAAGAACGAAAGCGGTAACCTAAAGAAAACCAACTGGTGCTTAATTCAGACTTTCGACCTGCAGTCTTACTGAGTGGTTGAGCAGCAAGTAAAATGGTTTTAACAGCATTCTTTGAAGTCTGAATAAGTATACTACATGTTTATCGATGTACCTATTGGTGGTTCAACCATGTCCAATGCAGAACATAAAGAAACACATTAGAGGGGTTTTAAGAAGAATGTGAAAGGTGACGCGGTCACATTTTCCTTGTTTGTACCTGAATCTTACAGCAAAGTAAGTCGAAAATTTCATTAACACTCTTACTCAACAGGCAGAGTCCACAGTAGGAGGTGACTTGGGCATCCTGCCCCTTCTGGTTTTGTAGCATCATCATGCCAAGCACATTACACATTAGCTACAACATGAAAAAGAAATTCTTATAATTCTACCATCTAAGTAATGTAATAGTCTTTTGTGACATAACTTTCTCTATTAGAAGCTTGCTAATTGCAAATTGGACATCTATACTCAAAACTGTTTGTATGTCAAAACTTAAAACACGGGATAAATTGGTAGAACAATTTGAATAAATATTATACAGATGGTTTAGAATAGAGCAGAAGAACTAGCAGAATAAGACATGAAAGAATCAAAATTCTAGCATGATCTCTTACGTGATAGTCAGGTCTGCAAGCTGTAAGCACGCGAAGGCCACCAGATGAAGACAGACAGTGCTTGGCACAAATCAGACAGCAAAGCAGAACAAACCAAATACTTTCACTGTTCAGCCCTCAAAGCGCTCTAAATTCCCAGGCAGCTTTTAGTCCGCAGAAATGATGCAGACAAGATGTGTTGGTAACTAAAAAATGATACAGAACCTATTATTTATCCTCTCTTGATACTGAGCTAGGCTCTAAGCTGCTATCACTTTCTTTGTTACTTTGCATCTCCAACAGCTTCTGTTCCTCTTCTATGCCTTTTTGTGGTTCTACAGCTGCTACAGGCTTAGGCTTATTGCTTGTAGACTGCTGATACATTACACCACCCAGCATGCAGACAAGCAGACCAACTGTCCCAACAAAAGTCGAATGCTTATCCCAGATGACAAGGTTGATGACGACTGTCAGTAACTTGTTCACTATTCCAAGAACCGTAAAACCAGTGGCAGATATTGCTTTCCGACAAGAGAACCCAAAGAACGAGATTGCAAGGCCAAATAAGCATGATAATCCCACTGGCAGGATGACGCTGAACGAATACCAATCTGATTCATCAGTGATCTCACGCTTTATCTTTTTCAACTCCCCCATAATAAGTAGCTCTAAAGGGAACAGTAAAAGAGCCTCGAGATTGTTGTACAAGACCAAACCCCATGTGTTTAAACCTATGGTCATTACCACATGTTTTATGTAAACAAAATCAATAGACATACTAATAAGGTAAGCTACGGCCCAGCTGTATGCCATCACAGTGAATTGATAATCCGTCAGCACATAGATTACACTTCCACCAAAAATAGTGGCAAGTGAGCCCCAAGTCTTGAGTGATGGCCATGGTTGGTGCAAAAATAGGGTCTCCCCGATTGCAACAAAGATGGGAACAGCTGACCGGAAGACAATGAAAGTGTCTACATTGGCATGAAGGAGGAGCTCGCTATTGGTGAAAAGAGAAAGATAAAATATTATTGCAGCAGGTAGAAACCGCCACATGGTCAAGAGGTCAAGGCGGTCATGCTCTGCCCACTTTAGCTGCCCACAAACTAAAACGCCTGCTGCACTAGTGAAATACTGCAATGCCGTGAGCGCACCAGGGTATGGAAATTTCATGACAGCCCATTTGTTAATAATAGAGAGCAAAGATGCTGATAGGCAATATCCAGCAGCGACTCCATAGACAGATGCTTGTTGAAGAAAGAAACTGTACCACGTCACTTGAATTTCAGACGCAGAAGATGCATCTGCACTCTTATTCTCCACACTAGACTTTGGATTCTCAACGTCGCCGCTCATCTGAAAGAATAAAAGGTTCACATAAGCTTCTTCAATTAATAAACATATAATAACTTCAGTCACCCAATTGATACCAATTTTATTACAACACACCAGATTTTGATAAAAAGCAAGTTCGCCTAGCAAAGAATTAAAAACAAATCACATCCATGGAGGACATTGATGTCCCAAGATGCGAAACAGGCTGTAAGGTATCTTCTTAGCTTTACTCCAAATGCTAACACCATAAGCAGTGGCGAATACAAAAGGTAGCATGGGGAAGTATGCTACCCCAAAATTATAAAATTTGGAAGGTAGAAAATTGGTAGAAAGGGTAGAAAAGATAATAAATTATAGCAAATAATTATTTTAAAACCTCATATTTAGATCTTGGATCCTCCCTTGACCATAAGTATGTACAGCCAACAACTTCAGATATCAAACGAGAGAAAGAAGCAAAAATACTTCGTACAAATTACAGAATACATGGAAGAAAATCTAGATGTCTCATAAAGCTAGGCAAGCATTAAGTTTCAATGAATAATAATGATAACTGAGCAAAGATTGGGTCTGGTGGTAAACTTGGAGATTTGAAACTGTTTTACATAAAAAGCCACAAATGTTCCAAATCAGTCAAGTTTCTCACTAGTTCATCCAAAGAAGAGAGATGAAACGGGGACATAGGCATTCAGGCAAACGGACTGACTTTCTCTAACTATAACCAGAAAAGAGCTCAAATGTGTTACGGGAAAGAGGACAGAAAGAATAAAGAATATACAGGCTAAGCCATGGAGATGTTATCCCTAGACATTTGATAACATGGATTCCACGTACTTAACTACATTTTTGTGTGTGTTCTACTCCTTCCCAATGAAAGTGTGCAACCCAGTCAATGCAAGCATAGTACAAAGAGTACCCCAATGACACTATTCAGTAATCAGCTATGCTGTCACCCTAAAGCAACACCACTCTCTCATCGATGCACATTATAACACCTTATCTACTTCAAGCCTTTCTATAAAGTTCACGGGATCGGGATGATGGCATATACATATTAAAAGGAAAGTTGACTTGGTTCTGAAAGCACGAACTGCAAATGTCGTGAAAGGTAGTGGTTAAGTTGCACCTTTTTTTTTTTTGTTTTGAATAAGGCTTAAGTTGCACTTATATATTGTTCTAAACTTCAAACAGAGAACTCATCTTTGATCAATAATTGTGTTCAAAGTTATTAATTTCAGGTTCAGTTGATACATATCAAAAGTTCAATAAATACATTTGGACTTCTTTTCAGTGCAATATTCAGATATTCTGCACCTTTCCAAACGAAAGTAACTATACATTCTAGCTTGGTTAGAATTCATTTATATTTCCTCAAATTCAAGATTTCAACAGTTAAATCCACATCAATATCACAGTCCTCGCAATCAAGCAAAAAGGCAAAAACGTAAACCATTACAAAATGTAGAAAATGATATGGCTGAAGTTGTCTTTACCAACAACCCAATATCCTGACTAGCAGAATTCATCATGTGTGAAGCTAACCTTTCCCAGGAAGTACAAACCGACACAGCACATGCAAAAGTTCAAGAATCTAATATCTCCATTTCCGAAAAATCATGCCACAGAATCAAGACTCCCAGTACCCACTAGGGGCTCGAGGAAGAGGGTTTCCCCTGTGCTCCTTCACTCTCAAGGTATGACAAACGTTATGCCTAATATTCAAGCATCATACTGAAACCTCCAATCTATCCATGCGATCTTCTCACACCATTTCTCTACTCTTTAAACCCTAAACTTTCATAGTTGTCATAATATCCAATGCACAAGTTTAATCTCTTCTAACTTACTCCAAAGGTCGTTCTGAATCTATAAAAGATTAGACATTTGAACCAATATGCGGAATGAAGGACGAAAGTGCCGCAAAACTATGGCAGTTTCTGCAACCCCTAACAAACAGTGATCATATAGAAGGTACTCTTAGTCTAACTCAAGATTACGAGCAAAATCTACCGAACCACTCACTCGAACACTTCACTAACCAAACCAACCCAAAACATGCAAAATGTTACAACCAAATTCATGTAACATATCCAATTAAACAAGTGTACCCAAATCAAAGCAACACACTCTCCAATTCCAATTCGAAGCACACATGCATCCTCAATTTACACTCCTACGTACTACGCGATCGCCACGACAAACCCACAAATACCACTGAAATCTAAGTCCTTTACTCATCATCACAGCACAACTTACACAACAACAAGCTGCATCAAACAATATACACTCCACAGTCCACACTGTTCATAATCAATCAATCAATCGATACTCTCATTATAAGTAGTTCTAACAAGTAAAAATGAATAACATGCAAATACCAACATATACTACCCAATCAATCAGAAATATTAACTAACCAAATCCCACCAAAAAAGAAAACATTTTGCAGCAAAAACCCACAAAAAATAAACCAATAAAAACCCACTTATTAATACAACAAAAGGGCATATAAGATATGAGAAGTGAATGGGTACCTTGATTTAGTGTTAGTGTGGTGTGTAGAGTGTGGAGAGAGTCTTTGCTTCCCACTTATATTTACAAAAGAAAATATAATAATTGCATGAAATAAAAATTATTGACTCTTTGTATTATGATTCACTTCCTAGATTGTCAAGATCTATTTTACACTTTAATTCCCACTATTTGGGATTTCTTTTTTCTTAAAAATCGAGTCATAAAGAGTAGTTATGTATGCAAATCTTTTTTTTTTTTTTTTTGTGAAAAGTGATGTATGCAAATCTTGGTTTCTATAAGTTACAACTTACTATTTTTCAAAAAAAAAAAAAAAAAAAAATACAACTTACTAGTCAACTAGATTAGACGATTAGTAGTCATTTTTGGTTTCAATTGAGTCTTAACAATATTTTTAGAAACTAAAGAGAAATTAGGAAAGTGTATAAAATTAGTTAAAGGTGTGAGATGTTTTCGTGGAGAAACTCTAGAAATAATGTTGTAGTCGTTGAAATAAAATGATGATGTTATTGATTATTAATAATTGATTTATATTAACTGTATTATATTTTTGAAAGTCGAACTAATCAATAACTCATATTGAATAAAAAGTATAATCAATATTTACAATTTAGTGATTTATGGTTGGTACAGAATTGCTGTAATTATTGAAGAATGATAACCTGTTTAATGTGATTTACTAGTATGGCTATTATTGTTACTAAAACGTCTAGTATACAACCTTTGTTTGAAGTCTAAATTCAACTGTTTAAAAGTGCTTATATATGATCACTCGTCTAAATTCAACTGATTATTGTATTTTTTAGCCTGAAATAGACTGATAGTCATATAGAATTACTTTGATAGGTGTAATAGCGTTTGTTCTTACAACAATATGCTTTTGATCTACAACTGAGGAGTGCTTGAATATCGATTGATAGTTCTTCTAATTTAATTAATGATCTCTTATACAGAGTTTAGAAATGCAATGATGTAAACTCCCAAAGAAGTTTCATGTGAAAGTAACTATCTTCAAGTTAGAATTACACCGTATTGTCATTTCTTGACATAAAGCAACCACTTCTATATAGTATTTTCTAAAGTCACTCTTTGTACAGTTTGCCATAAATGGTAGTATAAAAATGGAATGCAAAAAAAAAAAAAAAAAGTTAAAAGTCAGAAGAAGTTTCGTATGAATGTATCTATCTTCAAGTTAAAATTAAACAGTATTCAAATAATTTTTTTTTGATATAAAGTGACCATTTCGTTATAGTATTATAGCTAGATATGTTCAACAAAAAAAAAGTACAAAACTAGATATATAATTTGGTTTATATTTGAGTTAAGATAAACCGATTTTTAAGATACTTTATGTAAACTCAAAATAAAAAGAGGAATCTAAAATTAAGTGAATGGGTAATCATAGCTTAGCTTTATTCGTCTCATTTTTGCTTACCTTCTGTTATTTTTCCCATATTCTTTTAATTTTTCTATTTTCCCCTTATTTTGTTACTTTTCCTTTTTTAAGAACTTTATTATAAGGTAAACTTTACTTGTTTGTACTGAACTCATATATTTATGTTTTATGTAGTGCTAAGCCAAAAACATAATGAACAAATAAACGAAATGAACAAAACCTTTGACCTATCACTATCAGTTTATCCCGCGTCCTACATTCTACAGTTTCACGTGTCCCTCCTCTTAACTGTTCGTTGCGCTTTCTTCTCAGCACTAATTTTTTCCCCACTAAACTACGGCACTAATAAGCCAAAAACATCAGGTATCAAATTTTGACTATGGGTTAAAGATTGTAGGTTAAAGATTGTAGCTTTTTGTACTAATGTCACAGTTCAGTCTTGTTCTTTATGATTTCTTTTATTTCAGCTGTAAATTGCATGCAATTTTGTTACTATGGGTTTAAAGATTGTAGCTTTTTGTATGAATGTTATAGTTCAGTCTTTTTTATGTTGGTCCAAGATTATGGCTTTTTGGTGGCATTCAAGCGAAGCTTGTTTATTGTCATTGTCTATAAGATTTAAGGAAGTCTTGTATAGTAAAAATTTGAGGGTCTTAAAGTAGTCAATTATTGACATAAAGTAGTTACATTTTGTTATAATGTAATGAAATGAAAAGTGACCACTTTACTCAATTGGTGACGAAGTCTAGTTTTAAGCGAATATTAGACGGTCTCTTTGGGAGGGAAAGTCGTAAATGTTCAAAACAGTGGAGAGGAAATGAAAATATGGCACATAAATGAGCTTTTGAATGGGGAAATAAGATGTGCGTATAATAATTTACATCTAAACAATTGTATATTTGTATGACTCTTTTTGATAGAGGATAATATTGTTATTTCAAGAACATTATAGAGTATCTTGAAAATCGAGGGTTAGGCTATCGGAGTCCGCTTTACGTTAACTATTGAGAAATCTTACATGGTAGACCTTTAATTAAATCCTAAACACATAGTTTTTCACTGTTCTGGTTGTAGAGAAACAAGATGAAAGAAATTGGTGGAGACAAACGGCCGGCTATAGGAATTGATCTTGGGACTACCTACTCATGTGTGGCAGTCTGGCAGCCGCATAATGGCCGTGTTGAGATCATAACCAATGAAATGGGCAACCGTACAACGCCATCCTTGGTTGCCTTCACTAATAGCTAGCGCCTCATTGGCGAGGCTGCTAAGAATCAGGCTGCTATCAATCCTACCAACACCATTTTTGGTTCGTTCCCCTCTGTATCTCTTTTGTTGGTTTACAGTTTGCTGTTTAGAGTGTGATGTGCCCTGTTATGTAAGTGTGTATGGCTGATTTTTGAAATATACTCTACACATTCCAAAATGGACATAATTTTAGTTACACTTGCTCTAGATATTCGTGATTATGGATAATATTTTTGTTAACTGTATAACTAGTTTTATGATATTTATATGTAATACTTTTTAAGGGAATCATAAGCCTCGTAATCTGAAGAACTAGAGTTAGCCTATTACGCTAGTAGCTTAAGCAGGAGAGGCTAGAAATGAGTTTATTTGAGTATGAGTATATTTGAGTTTGTAGATGAATTTAAGATCATTTTTTCAATATCATAACTTCGGTTCTGGATTTGCTTTCAATTGAGAAATTACAGATGCGAAGAGGCTTATAGGTAGGAGATTCAACGATTCGAGTGTACATGAAGACATGAAGCTCTGGCCTTTTAAAGTAACTGTTAGTCCTGATGCTGGTAATGCCGAGAAGCCTATGATTGTGGTGACCTATAATGGTGAAGAGAAGCAATTCGCTGTTGAAGAGATATCATCGATGATCCTTGTGAAGATGAAAGAGATAGCAGAGGCATATCTTGGTTCAAAAGTGAACAATGCTGTTGTCACTGTCCCTGCCTACTTCAATGATAGCCAGCGTCAGGCAACTAAAGATGTTGGAGTCATTGCCGGACTCGATGTTATGCGGATAATCAATGAACCAACAGCAGCTGCCATTGCCTATGGTCTTGACAAGAAGGGTGCTTGCAGTGACATTGCGAAGAATGTGTTGGTATTCGATCTTGGTGGAGGGACTTTTGATGTTTCTGTAGTCACCATTAAAAGGGATGTGTTTGAAGTTAAAGCAGTAAGCGGGGACACCCACATCGGTGGTCAAGATTTTGGCAACAGAATGATCAGCCATTTTGTAGCCGAGTTTGAGAGAAAACACAATAAGAACCTCAGCGGTAATCCTAGGGCTCTTGGGAGGCTGAGGGCTGTTTGTGAGAAGGCTAAGAGACTCCTGTCAATGACCATTGAGACTGCTATTGAGATTGACTGCCTTCACGAGGGTATAGATTTCTCGTCTACCATAACTCGTGCCACATTTGAAAAAATGAATATGGATTTATTCATGGATTGTGTGGATTCTGTTGACAAGTGTTTGAAAGATGCAAAATTGGAGAAGCGTGATGTAAATGATGTCGTCCTTGTTGGCGGATCATCTCGGATCCCTAAAGTTCAGCAATTGTTGCAGGACTACTTTGATGGAAAGGAGCTTTGTAAAGGTATAAACCCAGATGGGGCTGTTGCGTATGGGGCTGCTTTTCGTGCTGTAGTATTGGCTGGTATTGTTCATAGTCAGGGTGCTGTGCTTATAGATGTCACTCCTCTATCTCTTGGCATTGAAATACACAATTATGTCATGTCAGTTGTGATATCGAGGAATACAACCATTCCAACAAAGAAGTTGTGTACATTTACTATTAGTATTGACAACCAAACTTCTGTTCGATTCGCAGTGTATGAGGGTGAGAGACCTGTTGCTACAGACAACAATTTATCGGGTATGTTTTGCCTCCATAACATTCCTCCAGCACCAAAAGGTGTCCCTAGGTTTGATGTTTGCTTCAACATCGATGAAGATGGCATCCTGACAGTGTCTGCGGAGCATGTAGGCTTCGACAACAAGAACCAAATCACCATTACCAATCACAGTGGGAGATTATCAGAGGTGGATATTGATAGAATGGTGGAGGATGCTGAGAAGTACAAGGCTCGGGATGAGGAGCTCAAGAAGGCAAGCAAAGCTAAGAACACCCTGGAAAATTATGTACATCACGTGAGGAGCGTCTTAGCAGATTGTGGAAAGACTATTGAAATAGAGGACAAGAGGAAGCTCGTTGATGCTATTGAGCTGACAACCGAGTGGCTGGAGTGCAATTACATGCTTTTTGAAGGCTGTATGTTTGAGGACAAATTGAGAGAACTGGAGACCATTTGTGAGCCTGTCATCACAAAGATGCGTCAGTAGCCTGTCGCTGATGCCGATGCTAGTGACATTTGCCCCAAGATTGAGAAATTGGAGCTTGATTGAGCTTGGCTCTAATATGGAACTCTATGGACTTCCACCTATGCTAATTGTTGGTCGAACAATTTGAATGTGGGATTTGGGATCCTTAGTCCTGTCAATGTTAGATCAGTTTGTTATTAGGACTGGACTTCGTTATCCTTCTGTTATGCTGTCTATGACCCTAGATATATCATCTATCTCTGTACAAAAATGATCATGCAAGGTTTGAGTTGTTGGTCTAGATGAGGTTATTCGTTGCAATTCTGAAACTTCTACTCTATGCTACCTCTTTTCTACTACTTATACTTTTCCTTGACTGGCGAATTGGGACCTGTCATTAATATATTCCGAGTAATTTCGAGAGAAATAACTTACAAAAATTCGAACAACACATTGGAATTGGCATTAATTGAAACTCATTTGTGTATAATTCATATCATTTTTGGTTGGCAAATAGTAGAATTTATTGCATCTGCATGTAATTCAATATGGATTAATTGAAAGATTTTATCACTTTTCCTCTTTCCTATTTACACAATGACAAAAACTATTTTTTTTTAACACTTTGTAATTATTCAATTACCCCTTGAGCTCGTAAAAAAAATAAATAAAAAAAAAACACACTCGATTAAAAAAAAAAAAGAAAAAGAAATAAAGCCTATCCAAAGTTCCAATGTGGGCCCCCCCATCCCCCCTTAAAATTAAACCCCCCTCCCCAAAATTTGAACCGTCACTCACTTTCCCGCTCCTCCCCTCCCCAAAAAAAACCGACCCACAAAATGCACGTGAAGGAGGTATGCCTAGAAGGGTTCAAATCCTACGCGACCCGGACGGTGATCCCGGGGTTCGACCCGTTCTTCAACGCCATAACGGGCCTAAACGGGTCGGGCAAGTCCAACATACTGGACTCCATTTGCTTCGTGCTGGGTATCACCAACTTGCAGCAGGTCCGGGCCGCTAACCTCCAGGAGTTGGTTTACAAGCAGGGACAGGCTGGCATTACCAAGGCCACCGTGTCTGTTATTTTTGATAATTCGGACCGCGGGCGGAGTCCGCTTGGGTATGAGGATTGTCCTGAGATTACTGTTACGAGACAGGTGGGGGTTTGGTTACCAACTGAGCTAGTTGACATCTCGCGGTTTTTTTAATTTAAGGGGAGGGGAGGGGGGGGGGGTAATTGGTCTATGGGGGTTGATTTATTTATTTATTTATTTATTTATTTATTTATTTTGTTGTGGAATGTTTAATTTTAATTTTGAGTGAAGGCGGTGTACTTGAATTGGGATGATAATTTTTTTTAACATTTTAGTGTATGTATGGTATGCAATATTTGATTTTGTTACTATGTAGGGTTGTGACGACTTTACCAACTGAGCTAGCTGGCATTTCATGGGGTTGAGATGGGTTTTGTAGTTAAGGTAGTTTACTTGAATTGGAGTAGTGTATATTACATTTTTTAGTAGATAATACTGGATAATTTGGGGGTGTTATTGTGCTGGTTGTAGGTTGGAAATGTCGGGTTTTTGGTTGCGGATTCACCAATCGAGATAGTTGACATCTTCCGGGGTTGTGGGTTTATTTATTTATTGTTGTGAAATGTTTTTATTGTTTAATTTTAGTTGTGGAATGTTTAATTTAATTGGTGTAATAAATTTAACATTTTAGTGTATGTATGCTATATTTAAGTTTGTTACTTGGTAGGGTTGTCGCGACTTTATTAACTGAGCTAGCTGACATTTTGCGGTTGATGATTGGGGTTTTTGAATTTGGGGGTGTAGTTGTGGTGGTTGTAGGTTGGAAATGTTGGGCTTTCAATTGAATTGTGGAGGGTTTAAATAATTTATTTAATTTTAATTTAATTGAAGGTAGTTTAATTTAATTGGAGCAATATATGTAACATTTTAGTATCTGTATGCTATAGTTAACTTTGTTACTAGGTAGGGTTGTACGACTTTGCCAACTGAGTTAGTTGACATATTCGCGGTTTTGAGATTGGACTTTTAATTTGGGGGTGGAGTTGTGGGTTGGAAATGTTGTGTTTTTAATTGGATTATGGGGGTTGAGTTTTTTTTTGTTTGTTTGTTGTGAATTGGAAGTTAGGTTAAGGTAGTTTAATTGAAATTGGGGTAATTAAATTATGATATTAATATATGTATGCTTTGTTTAGTTTTGGTTACTAGGTAGGTTTGTAATGACTTTAACAATTGAGCTTGACATTTCGCGGTTTTAGAACGAGGTTTATATTACAAATGACTTGGTTGATCTTCTGTCCTAATATTCATTTGCTCAAATGTCACCTAGTTAAAAAAATGAAAGGTCTTATTGCTTATGAAGTTCTGTTCTTAGCTTTTTCTGCAGTCTGTCATGGTTGACAATCTATTTAAAGCAGTTACTAGGATTTTGAAGTAATTTCGTTTTGTTAGGTATCAGCTGTATATAAGCATTTCGGAGCTTTTGAAACTAGTCCTTACTAATTGCTAAATGTCATCTTCTACAGATAGTGGTTGGTGGAAGGAACAAGTATTTGATCAATGGGCATCTTGCTCAACCTAGCAGGGTTCAAAATCTCTTTCATTCAGTTCAGCTGAATGTGAACAATCCACATTTTCTTATAATGCAAGGGCGCATCACAAAAGTGTTGAACATGAAGCCTCCTGAGATATTGTCAATGCTTGAAGAGGCTGCTGGAACTAGGATGTATGAAACGAAGAAAGAGTCTGCCTTGAAAACCCTTGAGAAAAAGCAAAGCAAAGTTGATGAGATTGATAAGCTTCTTGACCAGGAAATCCTGCCTGCTTTGGAGAAATTGAGGAAGGAAAGAATGCAGTACATGCAATGGGCTAATGGAAATGCAGAATTGGATCGGCTTAAGAGGTTCTGTATTGCATATGACTATGTTCAAGCAGAGAGGATCAAAGATAGTGCAGTCCATGAGGTTGATCAAATAAAGGCTAAAATTGCTGAGGTTGACACTATTGTGAATAGAATGAAGGTTGAGTACCAAGAAATGGAACTCAAAGTATCTGAACTAAGCGCTGAGAAGGAAGCAAGTATGGGCGGCGAAATCAAAGCTCTGCAACAGAAGGTAGACGATTTGGCTAGTGAGCTTGTGAAGCAGACATCTGTACTTAAAAACAAAGAGGATACTCTCTCGAGTGAGAAAAAGAATGCTGATAAGGTAAGTTCATTTTTTTCCAGATTTGTTTGCTTGTGATTTCTTAGCTATCATTTTTGATACAAAACCTTTGGTCAATTATGCAAGATTGCAAAAAACATTGAAGAACTGAAGCAGTCTGTTGAAGAGAGGGCAGCTGCAGTTAAAAAGGCTGAAGATGGTGCTGCTGACCTTACAAATAGAGCTCAGGAACTCGCAAAGGATTTGGATGGCTCTGAAAAAGAATACCAGGTGCAATGCTTGGTTGTCGTTTATTTTTTGTTATGGCTACTTTCGTGTCTGTCTATAACCAAAAATAATTCATCAAATGATACTGAATGATTTCGAGCAGGGTGTGTTGGCTGGAAAGAGCAATCAGAATGAAGAGAAATGCATGGAGGATCAGTTAGCTGATGCTAAAGCGGCAGTGGGAAATTCAGAAATAGAAATTAAGCAGCTCAAAACCCAAATAAGCCATGCTGAGAAGGAATTGAAAGAGAAAACTGCTCAGTTCATGTCAAAGCGTGATGAGGCTACTGCTGTAGAGAAGGAACTTAATGCTAGGAAAAAGGAAGTGGAAGTTGTTAAGAAGGCATTGGACTCCCTTCCCTTTAAAGAAGATCAAAACCGCCGGATGGAAGCTCTGCATCAGGTTTGTAGGCACTACCTCTGATTGCATTTACTAAATATAATTGTTTTGAGCTTATTGTTCCATTGCCCCGTTATCTCTTCTCATCTACCGATCCCCCTTCTATTTATCAGGAGCGTGCAGCAGAACTGGATCAGATTCAGAAATTGAAAGATAAGATTAGGGGTCTGTCAGCTCAGTTGTCAAATGTTGAGTTCACCTATCGTGATCCTACGGGTAACTTCGATAGGTCAAAGGTCAAAGGTGTTGTTGCTAAGCTTATCAAAATAAAAGATGGTTCTACAATGACTGCTCTGGAGGTACTAAATTGCATCGTCTACTGTCTTGTTCAATTTTCATTACCTTAGGATATCGTCTACCAATAGGCCAATTTTATTCTATCTCCTGTTCTTGGTATCCCTAACTACATTTATGGCTGCAGGTTGTAGCTGGTGGTAGGTTGTTTAATGTTGTTGTCGACACAGAAAATACCGGTAAACAACTTCTGCAAAATGGTGATCTTCGAAGAAGAGTCACCATTATCCCTCTAAACAAAATTCAGTCCCATGTTATTTCTTCCAATAAACAGCAAGCGGCTGCTGAACTGGTACGTTTCCAACATGGTCCTTTAGTTTGTAACATACACATGTACAGCAATTTGTTGCTTCTCTTGTACGTCTGTTCTCATGCTTCTGAATGTTCAGGTGGGGAGGGATAATGCAAAACTGGCACTTTCTTTGGTGGAATATGATGATGAATTGAAGGTACAATTTTATTCTGCCAACTTAACCTAAGCTTAATTGATGTGATCAATGCTTATTGCAGTTTTCATATGTACGATGTACACTTTTAAATTTCTTTTAGAGGCACCTGTATATTCCAGTACACATCATATATATAGTATATTTTCTTTATCTTACTTGTGCATTCTCTTTTATGCACCTTTGCATATGGCATAGAGGCACATATAGTTCTCTATTTCAGAATTTTTTGGTGGCTACATTCAGCATTCATAAAGTTCCAAAATTTGCTTTCTGTTTTTTTACCAAACAAGTTATTTGAAGTTGCTTCTAAAACTTCTATGTCCAATACATTATGCTTTGCACAGAGGGCCATGGCGTATGTATTCGGGTCCACCTTCGTGTGCAAGACCAGAGAAGCTGCAGTAAAGGTCAGTTTATAGATCATCTAATTATAGTCTGCTTTTTCTGACTAACATTCTTACAACATACAAAAAGGCATTGGCTCTTCATCTTAGACCCGTTTCATCACAGGACAAGGACCTCGTAAGTAGTACTCCTGTTTTCTGTATGACCCAGAATTTAGTAATATGGTATTTGTGGGTATGTCGGAGAAATTTAATTGGTCGTCGGAAAGAATATATTTCCATTACCAATAAATTGCATTCTGAAAATTGACTTTACCAAGTTTTTGCTGGTTGTGACACTAGCTTAGCCTTCTACTTTGAGTGTTAGACACTGATTCTACGTATTCGTAAGTGCTTGTGGTGATTTGTTTATCATTTAACTGTTATTAAACTGATACTTCACAGGTTGCCTTTAACAAAGAAGGAAACATCGATATCAGGGAGCCGTGCGTCACTCTTGAAGGCGACATATTTCAGCCAAGTGGTCTCTTGACTGGTGGTAGTCGCAGGTACTATAGCTTGTCTTTAGATTCAGTAGTGTTGAAATAGCTCTTCAAAAGTTCAAAACTGTCTAGGTTATTGGTCTGTAATATATTTTTCGGCTTTTTATGGAGCGACAGCTCATAACTAGATCCCAGACTATTGCTGGATCACCAGTCTTAGCATATAATAGTCACATCTCCTTTACCTATTACATATTGATTGCAAGCCACAACTTTCTGTCAGATAAAATTGGCATGATGTGTGCAACAATACGCAAGGAAAACCCCTAAATGCCTAGCAACATGGAATTCTTTTTGTCAAAATTCTCAGCTCCTTGAAGTTTTATTAGCAAAGAATAGTTAGTGGCATAAAATGACATAACAGACAGCAAAGGTGGAATTCTGAAATAGGGCTAAATCTTGGCAGACTTTGTGGAAGGGCACATTTATTTTAAATGTTTTATTCACTACTGTCACTGATATAGTGATATTACTTGTGACTGAGTCTGGAATTTGAGCTCATTCTTTTTATGTTTTTTTTTTGTTCTTTAATGCATCTTTATTATTATAAAACAGAAGTATCTAGCTTCTGGTTCCAGAATTGACTGTCAGGCTTGATGCTATAGCTAGCTTATTGTTACCATTGTACCAAAGATATCTAGCAGGTTTCTTCATTTGTCTGTTTTGTATTTCAGGGGCGGTGGTGAATTGCTAGGACGTCTTTGTGCTTTGGCAGAGGCTGAGGCAGACCTTTCTACTCATCAGAAGAGGTTATCTGAAATAGAAGCTGAGGTTAGCCTTCAATTTCCTTTTGAAAGAGGCTATTGTGTCAGATGATTAAGTTGGATAGATTTATTGTAAGAGGAATATGAGTACTTATATGATCTTCGGAGTTGGTATTGAAAAGGTTGTGGCTCAATTCATTTTGATTATACTGGGTTCTTGATTCTTATCAAAGACTAACTGCCAGCTTAAGTCGTAGTCCGACCAAGGTTATGACTCGATATGCATGAGTAAGAAATTTCTTGCTCATGGCTTGTTCAAAACATACCTTCCCCAGGGTACTAGAAACTTCTAAAATAAGAGTTTCTTGGTTCAGGTAAAACTGATGTTATGACTGATCTTTGACAAAGCTTTTCTAGAAGAAACATTTATGGAAATTATTTCCTCTGTACTCACGTTCAGATATGTAAACAAAGAAATTCTTTAGCTTCCTTCTTTGATTCCTTTCTTCTGCAAAATATAAATGGTAGGAAATTAGTAAATTCGTCATCTTCCCACTTTTGTTCCATTATAGATAATGTTCAGGCATCGGACACCACTAGGCCCATGTTAGTGTTGGCTTCCTCCTCTTAGTCGTAGTTAAATAAACCTCTAGAAGCATCTACTAAGCTCAAGGAAGCTGTATATATGGCTCAATGCTTCTGTTTCTGCTTCTGCTTCTCACTTTACAATTTACATATGATTTACAGTCTGTTGTCATGTTTCTTTCTTTGACTATGTTTTTCTATTCTGCCTAACTATAATGTTTCATGCGACAGAGCTTTGAAAGCTTCCAAGTCAAATCTCTCATTTACAATCATACAGTCTTAGAATGAAATCATGAATGTTTGATTGCTGACTAAGTGTGGTTAGACTTGTGTATTAAGATGAGTTTCCACTGGATTGAACGTTATCAATTATAATTCTATAACCATTAGTCCATTACAAATGTTGTGCTTCACAAATTCAGATGATCCGAAATGTCTATATGACCATCATTTGCGTATTCTTAAAGTCAACAACCAATTTCCATGTGGAAAACTCTTCCGATAATCATTTTTCAGTTAATAAGAAAACTCTATTTCTATGAGTTTTGTTACTGAATGTGAGTCCTCATACCTTTTTGACACCATGATTTTGTTTAGTCCATACGCAATTGTACATGCCCCCACCTGCATGGATGCTGTGTGTTTGAAACTGGTCAAGTCATAAACTTGTCCGAAGTGGGATCTGTGGTGGTTTTTTTACTTGCTATTTCTACGATTGTTATGCAAGCTGTTACTTACTAGTTGGAAATTCACCGGATAGTTGGAAATGCTTACTGAATTGATTAATTTTGCAGATTAGTCAGCTTCTTCCCCTTCAAAAGAAGTTTACTGAACATAGCAATCAGTTGAAGCTGAAGGAATATGAACTTGAATTATTTAAGGGTCGTGCTGAGCAAAATGAGCATCATAAGGTACATTAACTTTTCCATGTGGATTGTGTTTGTGCTATTTTTTTTGTATGATCTGGCACTTTGCTTTCCTTGCTAATGTGGATTTCCTTATATATGGCCATTCTTTTGTGGCTCCATCGCAGCTTGGGGAACTACTGAAGAAAATTGAGCAGGATCTCGCAGATGCAAGATCTGCTTTGAAGGAGAAGCAAGTTGAGCATGAAAATTGTGTTAAGAAGGTGACATCTCTTGAAAAATCAATCAAAGAATATGATAGCAGTAGGGGTGCAAGGCTCAAGGATTTAGAGAAAAAGATAAAGGGATTAAAGGCTCAAATGCAGTCAGCATCAAAGGATCTTAAGGTATTTTATCTGAACAGTAGTTTGGCCAAAAAGATTTTAAGCTGGTGCACCTTAGCAAACTTGTTATGCATATGCTTGCTTGGGAGAGCTCAAATTTCTATTAAAATGTTTGTTCGATCTCTTTTCTTTTGCCCTCCACCTCAGTTTTTAGATCTTTTTGTCAAATGTCACGTGGTTTTTGTTATAATATCTGGTAGTTTACTGTACTTGTTAAACTTTGACTTGTACATAAAACACATTTCTCTCGGGTTCTTGTCGTGTGTCTGTTATGGATTGGTAACATTGTACCTTGTCTGGGGTCCTGTTAATGTCTGTAATGGGTTTAGCTTATCTTCTTCAATAAAGCTTCTATTATGATATGTTCCCAGTCATAATTACGCGTGCTTTATTCTTAATTCAACCAAGACCTGTAAGCTGACAGAAAGTTTCATGATTGATTTCTAGTGGGTCAGTTCAATATATAAACTGTACCATGCTTTAATATGGGCATGCTTTTGGTAGGGGCATGAAAGTCAAAGGGAAAAGCTTATAATGGAAATGGAAGCTGTTGCGGAAGAGCGTGCTTCCTTGGAAAGCCAACTTGATTCTCTACAGACTCAGATCCAAAGTCTGGTATCTGAAGTTGATGAACAGAAAGCCAAGGTTACTACACTGTTCTATTTACCAAATACATGCTATGTTTCAGCAATATCCCCGCACCTTCTCACTTTGTCTGTCACAGGTGGCTTTGATAAAGGAAAATCATGACCGAACTCTATCGGATCTTAATGCTGCTCGTTCTAAGATGAAGGAATGTGACACGCAAATCAGTCACATATTAAAGGAGCAGCAGAAGATTCAAAACAAAATTAGTGAAGCAAACCTTGAAAGAAAGAAGATGGAAAACGAGGTATTTCTGCATATTTTTTTTTTTCATTTTATTAAAGACCACTCTGTTTTGGGTTTTAGTTACTTCCCCTTTTGTAACATGTGTATTATGTTATTTCTACTTATGTCTTCTACATATTTCTTATACTTCATAGCTGAAACATGTAACATGCACATCTGACACTTGAGCCAATATCTTCATAATCTTGATTACTTTGCCCTGTCTCTTAGTTGTCTCCTCCTTGCATTTCCTCCCAACATATGTCTGTTGGAACAGAATTGTTCTTTGATATAATTAATTCATTATTGATGCTCCTTGTAATAATATTGTCTTACATAGGTGAGAAGGATGGAGGAGGAGCAGAAAGATTGTTCTTTTAGGGTTGAAAAATTAATTGAGAAGCATGCATGGATAGCCTCTGAGAAGCAGCTTTTTGGCAGAAGTGGAAGTGACTATGATTTTGCATCTCGTGATCCTCAACGGGCAAGAGAGGAGCTAGAGAGACTACAGGGTGAACAATCCAGGTAGTTTTAAGCTGTTTAAAATTCTCAACTTTTTGTTTGTCTTTTGGATGTGTTGAACTTGGCCAAGTCTTTGTGTCTGAGTTGTTTATTCTCTTCAATGTTCTTTGTTAAAGCCATTTTGCTTATCTTTTAGTTTCCTCTGCAATGATACCTTTCTTGTCTGCACCTGTAGCCTAGAGAAAAGAGTAAACAAAAAGGTTATGGCAATGTTTGAGAAAGCGGAAGATGAGTACAATGATTTGATATCCAAGAAGAACATCATTGAGGTTGAATTTTATTGTCAATGGACTGTGGATTCAGGTGTATGCTTGACGTTAAACTCACATAGTATTTTTCTTGAGCAGAATGATAAGGCAAAGATCAAGAAGGTCATTGAAGAGCTTGACGAGAAGAAGAAAGAGACACTGAAAGTCACATGGACGAAAGTGAACAAGTAAGTCTTTAGTATTGGTGTTAACCTTAATCATATATAGCACTAGCTGTCCAGCAAAACTATTAGCTAGTACATGTGTCTTTTCAGACTCTTACTCATATAATTTCTGGGGACCTGATATAGTTTTTTATTTGTATTATCAGAGACTTCGGTTCCATATTTTCCACATTATTACCAGGAACAACTGCAAAGTTGGATCCTCCTGAAGGTGGTACCTTCTTAGATGGGCTCGAGGTCCGTGTTGCATTTGGAGGAGTCTGGAAACAGTCATTGTCGGAACTTAGTGGAGGACAACGATCTCTTCTTGCATTGTCTTTGATATTGGCGTTGCTCTTGTTTAAGCCCGCTCCGCTTTACATACTTGATGAGGTAAATAAGTAAAACTGAACATGTGGCTTAGCTGGTTGTGCTCTTGATGTATATTCTATATCTTGGCTCAGCTAAAGTTTATCATGGATTTTAAACTCCTGAAATACTTTCTTTAATGATCCGAGCTATTTTCTTCTTTCTGCTTCATTGCATATGTTTTGGAAAATATTTGTCTTAGAGAATGACAGTTCTCTAGTCCATTGCCTCTCTCCTGCCAATCCCCAATCCCCATCTCTCTATATCTTTTGGGATCCTCCTGTCCCTGAACTCGTAGTTTTATGCTGATGCTGTTCTTTTTGATGATTTTAATGATGTTTCATTCTGATCTATGGTGGATTTTTTCTTTGCATGATTGTTAGGTTGACGCAGCTCTTGATTTGAGTCACACCCAAAATATTGGAAGGATGATTAAAGCGCACTTCCCTCATTCACAGGTTTAATGCTTTTTTCCCGCTATTGATTAAACAGCTCTATGCTTATGGTTTGCCTTCATCTTGTTTTTAATTTATGCTCAGTATTTTGGGGGAAGAAACGTTATCATATCGTTTGTTATAGTGGTTTTCCTCCATGCTTTTCTTGGAATTATACTTTTGTGTTTTGGCACATCGTGCATAGAGCATCTGATTTCCGTTTCCTTGCCGACGAGGTCATTTGAAAGAATGACAATAATGAATGAAGATCCCGCTGCTTCATCCTTGAAAACTATTTTTGAAATCGGATTATAACATTACCTTCAGCCTCTGGGTACAGTTTTTTCTACAACTTGAAGGAGTGTCTTGGTTGGCCTTCCTTCCAAGTATTGCTTGATAGTCATGTTAAAGATTAAGAGCCTTAGCCTTCTCGACATATTTTTAGGAGTGTGGTACCACTTTCTACCCATCTGAAGTTCAGGTGGAAAGACAAAGGAAAAGAAAAAACCTCATTGTTCAAAGAACTTAGGTCCGAGAGAGGAATATTCCATTTTGTTGCCAAGCTGTTTTCTCGGATTTAAATCTCTTATATTCATACATGTCACAAATTCACAACTAAGCTAGTTTCCATCTCTTCATGTTTACCGTTTCCTGTGTGTCTTCATAAGTGACTTATTAAAGATGATTCTGTGTATTGTATGCTTAACTTAAGGTAGTGGAGTTTCATTTGCACTCCACTAAATTTGCTTGTAGTTCCTCATAGGATGGTCCCGAATCGATCATTTTCTTTACTTGGTCTGTTAAAGGTCCCTTTTGTCGCAACAGCTTCTGAGACAAATTGTTACTGTGTGACTTGACGCCTATGTAATATATATGAAATAGTATTTTGATTGTCTTCTTGTACATTTCTCGTTTGTCTATTTTAAGGTTCTATGTAGGTCAACTTATTCACATTTTAACTCTTTCCTTCTGGTTTGTTAGTTCATCGTGGTTTCTCTTAAAGAAGGAATGTTCAACAATGCGAATGTCATTTTTCGCACCAAGTTTGTCGATGGAGTTTCAACCGTTCAGAGAACTGTCACCGCGAAGCAGAAGTGATATTTCAACTAGGGTCGCAGGGTAAGAGGTAAGGCTCATGCATCATCTTTTCATACATCGCCCGACATGACATGATGTCTCTAAACAGTATTTTTATAAATTAATCCAGATATTACAGTTGCGAAGCTGTTTAATAGATCAACCTGGCAGCATAGTTTTCTTACATTAAGAACTGAATTAAGAATAGTAATGAATCTAGTGCTGTGGATTTGAGCAACTATCTATTTAAATTTAAGCAAAATTACACATTTATTCATTAATATAAGCTTGTAAGTGACAAATAGATAAATTTCAAAATAAAGTCTGGTAACAAATTGTGGTTCAGGCACACTTTGCACTCCTGCACTTCCTGAAAGAACTCAGTTGGGCAGCCGTTTTCCCTACTTAGTGTTCATGGTCTTGTGCCAATCCAATCTAATGCTTGGATTCCGCAGATAAGATTTTGAGCAGTGCGTTAATTTGGATAACTCTGACGTTCTTCCGCTCATGTGTTGATTTCCAGGTATATTTATAGGTGGTTGCTCACTACTCTGACTCTCTGAGCATTGGTTATTTCTACTGGGGTTGATATTGTCTCTGTATGTATACTGTCATTTGTAAATATCCGGTTGTAGCTTGCAGCCTAGCGTGTTGTAACAGAAGTTTGTTTATTCCAATCTGTAAACATTGCTTTCAGCAAGAACGTTTTACCATTGATGCAAATATGCAATGTGTTACAGTGTTAGTTGGGTCCAAATATGGAATCCATGAAACTGCAATATCCGATCTTTTGGACTACAGTTCGGCATGTACTAATATTTCTCTGGGTTTCTTTTTCCCGCTTTCGCGAGTCTAAATGATCATTCAGCCATGTGTGCAGTTTCAATTTAAGGGCCACACTTGTAGGGTTTTCAAAACATAGCAAAAAAATGTGGTATAGACGTATAGTAATGTACTTCTGTTATTTGTGACATTGTGCTGTGAGATTAAAATATCATTATAGATTTTTTGTTCAATATTTTTTTTTTTTTTGGTGCCAAAGAGGAGCAAGCTCCATTTTTTTGTTCAATATGTAGGGTGTATGGAAGTTGTAGGCAATTGAATTGTTGTTACTTGTTAGTCGGAACCAATATTGCTTTACAAAAATCTTTGTTGTAATTTTGAGATATTTAAGCCTTTTTTTTAATTGTCAGCTCACCTCAAATTTACAAAGGTGTTTATCTTATATAAATTGTGTTAACTTCCATTAATTAAATGCGATTTGACAATTAAACTTGCACTAGTAGTTGAAATATGACTATCCGTCTAGGTACTTCATTCTTTAAGATACTTCAAAAATCAAAACTTATGAACTCTTTTGAGTAGCCTTCATTGTGTTTTTTTTCTTCAAAAGAGAGCCATTGGTTAGTAGTAAACCGGAGAGAATTCAGATTGAACATTCTAATCCTCGGATTTGACTAATGACTATATGAACCCGAATATTAGTATTAATATCCGTTAAACACAAATGAAACCCGAATATCCCAAATTTGTAATCCCAAAATCGATCAGTGTAATATTTTTTAGAAGAGAACTAATAAATAAAAAGGAAACTAGACGTCCTTCACATTAAATCAAATGTTCGAATCACTACTCTTTTTTAATAATCCATTTTATTATCTTTAGAACAACAATAATTTGGCAACCCACAGAAAGGGAAATTAGAAGTGTCCACCAACTTCACTAACCCACTTTCCACCCAAGTTGGTAAAAACAAAAAAGAGAAAAAAAGTAGTAGTCATCACTCATCAGTCACCAAACCTTTTTTTTTTTTTTTGATTTACATCAGTCACCAAACTTAGTGTAGTGTAAGTGGGTTGGTTGCCACATGGACCTGCCACTCTACTAAAAATTCATCAAAAACTTTGGATCTTTCCTCACTACTCTTTTCTCATTTAATTAAGATTTTGTCAATAAGATTCACCTCACTTCACTCGACAACTATACTATAGTAGTGTTGAGTAGGGCAAATAAAAAAGGAAAGAAATAAAAAAGAGAGTTTGTTTTTGTAAAGCCATGGCTCTAAGGTTGTTTGCTTCAAGGGCCGCCTCGCGCCTTGGCATCTCCAGAAGTTTTGCTACTGGTATCAAGATTCTATCTTTATTATCATATCGTTCATTTTTATTAGTTTTACTATATGGGTACTTTTTATTTTGTGTTTTATCATGGAATTTGGTGTTTTTTTGGTTCCGTATGGTTAGATCTCATATGGGTTTTTGTTGAAATGTTTGATCATTCATTTGTGTTCTTGCAATATAGAGTTTGGTATTTTTGATCATAAACATGTTTTTTTGCTGTTTTTTTTGTGTTTTTGGTTGAAAAGTTTTGGTTTTTATCTGTGTTTGTTGTTCATATGTTTTACTGGTTTTGTACATCAATATGTGTGTGATCCTGAGATCAAAGTGTTTTCTTTTTATGGGGTGTTCTTTAAACAATATTGTTTGGACTTTAGACATGGCACCTATGGACTGCAGAAGGTGGTTGGTGGATGTACAAAAGATTATATCTTTTCATTTAAGCTGCTGAAGAATAATCAATGAGTCTGACAAAGTTATTGATTTGGATTTGATGGAGATGTGTATTAGTATGCCAATCTACCTGGTAGGTGGTGAATGGAGTATGGGGATCATTTTTGTGTCATTATCATGTCATTTTCATTCCAAGTTTGATGGGTTATGTGTTACTAGGTGCTTTAGCTTGTAGTACTATTTTGGATTCACTTAGTTTTGGCTGTAACTGCCCGGAGTTTTTTGTTTGCCTATGAACTATCCAGCTGCTATTTTTGAGGTTAAAATCATTGCCAAGTATGTCCAAAGAGGAATGAGCCACTGCTATTTTGTAAACTTGCTAATTTTTATTAGATAATGGTCATGTCTCCTAGTGCATACTATCAAGCTAAACGGTTGTCTCCATCGTGCATATTGGATGAAGCATATAGTGTTCCTATGGTCTATCTCAAAATTGTGAAATTTTGAATACTAAGATAAAGGATCCTCGCTGATCTTTGTGTGACTTCTTTCTTCCCTTGCGAAATGAAATAGTTCATTTAAGGAAGAATGTGATTGTGTGGAATGTGTGCTAGTAAATTGGGGTATAGAGTAGTATTCTTTTGTAAGGGACTTCTTAATTATTCGTGCTGCCCTATTTCTAGGAATAATAATTGAAAGGAAAAATTAATGCCAATAATCCCAACTTTTGGCGGTATTCTTACAATAATCCCAACTATGCGTAATCCCATAATAATCCAAACTTTGGCTCATTTATTCCCAAAACAATCCCTTTGACCCCGAACCTAACTTCAAACCTATTTTGACGCTATTTTAACCCGAGCCTCCCTCTTTTCTCTCTCCTCTCCTTCTTTTTTCTCTTCACTACCCTTCATTCTCTACTTCATCACCCTCCTCATCATCCTTACCACCATAGCCAAAACCTACCTAAACTCATATCCTACCCACCTTTGAAACTACCGGCGACCACCATACTCCCCTGCAACCCACGAATCTCCTATTCTCCCTATATCCTCTCTCTCTTATTTCTTTTCTTTACGGTTGATGTGAGGTTTGACTTTGGTTTTTTCAATGGTTGTTGAGGTATGATTGTGGGAACATTAAGAAGTCGTGGTTGTGTTTATAGTGGAGGTTGTTGGCTTTTGGGGGTTACATGAGGCAAAGGTGATCGGACTTTCGATGGTTATTTGTGGTTGTGTTGTGAAGGTGGGTTTGTGTTTTTACAGGTGTTAGGTGGGTTTGGTTGTTGGAAGAT
>CAAKMY010036376.1:0-11971 GCA_901111285.1 Corrigiola litoralis
ATATATATTTATATATTTATATATATACTATTTCCACCGTTAAGGTGACAAACACATTTTTTCCCAAAAACTAAAATGACCTACTAAAAAATATACTCTTTCCATTTTTTATATAAGACTTTCTCATATGTTGAGACAATCCCTTTGACTTTAAATATCTCTGTTTTGAAATAAGAGACCCGAAGGTCAAAATTAATCAATAAAACGCATCTCATACGACAATACATTTGCCAAACCGAGAGGCGGAGATTCAACTCAAACTCTACTACCTACCCACGTAAACAACCTCGTCTCGGTCCCGAAATCGAATCGGACGAAAATTGGCTTGAGGTATCCTAGACACATATAATGAAGAATGTAATAAGAAAATTGTCAAAAAGTAGCTTTGGCGTAGCTCAAACCATCAGTTTTACACACCATAAAACTATTATGAATGAGGAATGGCATTGCCACATGTTTCAATTTTGCTCCAATGCACCCTTTTAACATGCTTGGTTAATTTTCGGGACTTTTACCGGAAAATCAAAAATTGACTCAAAACGCCAGTTTTTGTGGATTATAACCCACGAAAAATCCTCGTCTCGACCACGAAAGAGAATTGGACAAAAATTTGCAGGAGACATCCTAAACACATATAATGAATAATGGAACAAGAAAAATTGACAAATAGTAGCTTAGGCGTAGCCCAAACCGTAGGTGTTGTCCATTATGTACATGTTTGAATCGAGCGCTAAATACACCGTAAGACTTGGAATGACATTGCCACAAGCTTCAATTATGGTCCAATACACCCTATGAACATGCTTGGTAAATTTCGAGAATTTTACCAGAAAATCAAATATCGACCCAAAAAGCTGATTTTGTGGGCAACCTACGAAAAAACCTCGTCTCGGCCTCTAGATAGAATCATACGAAAATTGGTTGGAGCCATCCTAAACACACATAATAAAAAATGGAACAATACGATTGCCAAAAAGTAGCTTTGGCGTATCCTAAACCATCGGTTTTATCCATTGTTCACATGATGGAATCGAGCGCTAAACACACCGTAAAACTATCAAAAACGAGGAATGTCATTGCTACATGTGCTCCAATACACCTTATGACCATGCTTGGTAATTTTTTGGAATTTTACCAGAAAATCAAAAATTGACCTAATAAGCCGATTTTTGTGGAATATAACCCGCGAAAAAACCTCGCCTAGTTCCCGAAATAGAACAGGGTGAAAATTGGTATGAGACATTCTAGACACATATAATGAATAAAGGAACAAGATAATTGTCCAAAAGTAGCTCTGTTCTAGCCCAAACCATCATTTGTCAACTATGCACATGCTCGATTCAAGCGCTAAACAATCCGAAAAACTATCAAGATGGAGGTATGACATTGCCACATGTTTCAATTATGCTCTAATACAGCCTATCAACATTCTTGGTAAAATATTTCGGGAATTTTACCAAAAAATCAAAAATCGACCCAAAATGCCAGTTTTTGTAGATTATATAACCCACGAAAAAACCTCGTCTCGACCGCGAAATAGAATCGGACGAAATTGGCAGAAGGCATTCTAGACACATATAATGAAGAATGGAACAAGAAGATTGCCAAAAAAAGTAGCTTTGACGTAGCCTAAGACATAGGTTTTGTTCATTATGCACATGCTCGAATCGAGCGCTAAACACACCGTAAAACTATCAAAAACCGGTTTTTGTGGACCATAACCCACGAACATCCTCGTCTCGACCACGAAATAGAATTGGACTAAAATTGACAGGAGGCATTCTATACACATATAATAAAGAATATAACAAGAAAATTGCCAAATAGTAGTTTTAGCGTTAACACAAACCATCGGATTTGTCCATTTTGCGCGCACATGATCGAATCGAGCGCTAAACACACCGTAAAACTATAAAGAAGGAGGAATGACATTACCGAATGTTTCAATATGCTCCAATACACCATATGAACATGTTTGGTAAATTTCTAAACTTTTACCGGAAAATCAAAATTCGGCCCAAAAAGCCGATTTTTATGAAATGTAGTTGATTGTGAGCCTCTTTAGACATATGCCAAAAAGTATAAAATTATTATACTATCATAAAACATAATTCCAATATGAATAAAAATAGGAATTTTACAAGTTTCTCCTAAAGTACATTATCATTAAAAAAGTATTTGAAAATCAAGTTTAACTCAATAAACAATCCAAATACCAAATTAATCCTTACTACCCCTTAGGGGGGCGTAAATGAGACGAGTCGAGCTCGAACATGACACGGCTTACAACCGAGCTTGACTCGACTCGACTCGTACAACCGAGCTCGACTCGACTCGACCCGTGAAGCTCGCGAGCCTGAAAATTTGAAGCTCGACTCGAACAAAACAACGCTTTCTCTCTCCTCATTTCTGCTAAAAAGACAAACTCGAGCTTCGACACCCATGGCGGATGGTGATCACGACGCTGACGTGGCAGAGGAGAGAGAGAGCTCGGAAGTGGAGCTTGAAGCTAAGCGCACCGCTGACGGCTCGTGGCATCCTTGTCGCGTGTCTCGGTGGTATAATCTGAACTTTATGTTACGTTATGATCATGTGCTGAAATTATACTCTGATATGTGCTGTTTTAAGTATTTATGTAAAAATGAATTTATAGAATTATTGTTTTTAGCTTATTTTTAAGTATTTGTTTGATGATATTTGTTTAATGATATTGTGCTCAATTATACTCTGATTTATGCTGTTTTAAGTAGACGATTTAATATTTAAGCTGTTTGTTGAAAAATGAATTCATGGAACCATTGTTTGTAGCTCAATTTTAAGTCTAGATTGTGAGAATGTAGGCAATAGATGGCTTGAGAGTTAGATTGATTGAACTTTCGACAAGTTGCGAATGTCACTATCTCAAAGCTAGAGTTTATGGCACTTTATGTAATTATTGTTGCATTGATCTTACACAGTATCTATATAATGATATTGTGCTGTATTCTTATATTTGGTTTTGATATTTGCTGTTTTAAGTAGATAAATTAATATTTTAAGCTGTTTATGGAAATGAGAATCTCCAGAATTGTTGTTCGTTAATAAATTGAACTTTTGACGAGTTGCGAATTGTGAGGTTAAGGAGGTGATTTTATCAAGGAGAAGGAGACTCTGTGATTTTGGAAGATTGGTGTACATGTTGTCGAATGAGAGTTGTTAATTGGTATACTAGGATGGGGCAGTGTTGCTCGCACCGTTAGTCTACGTTAACGTATGTGTGCCGGATGCGGTGATCGACCTTGAGTAGATAATATGGATAGTATACTTATTTTGGGCGTGAACTTACGGAAATAATCGGAAAACATAGGAATGCTTGCTTTATTTAGGTTGTGGGTAGCACCAATTATAGTCGTAGCGGAAGGATGTACATATGGACTCCAGAGTATAGACCTAAATCTTGATGGATTAATTGTTCAAGTTCTCTGAGAGTTGTATAATTGTTTCTGTTAAATTAACCAATCTTAAAAAGTTGATTATGAAAGTACCATTAGTTTGATGTAATAATATTCTGATAGTAAGTCTTGTATGTTGATGTTATAGCATGAGTTTCTTTTGCCCTATACATTTTTTACCGTAATAACATTGTGCCAATTAATTTTAAAAATAGCCCTGGCAGAGGGCTATCAGTAAAATTTGAAGGTCAAGACGCAGAAGATATAATTTTTGATGTTGAAGATGCGTTGGCACGCCTTCGAGTGCGGTCAGTTCCTCTACAGGGTGATGATTGCTGTTATATTGAAGAAGGGAAGAATGTTCTTGCCTCGTGCGGGCAAAATTCTGAGAGACTCTTTTTTGATGCTGTAGTTCAAAAGGTAGAGCTGTTCCCCAAGATTGATCGTTTTTGATGCTGGGTTAGTTCTTTTAGCACTTGGAATGAGTTTGTCGGCAGGGCATATTAACGGGTAGCACATTTTTCAGTTTTAGATAACAATGTTACTTGCATAAAGGGTGATAAATGATGATATTTAAGCTGAAGGTTTCACTGATATACACAGTTGTGACATGTTCCTCTTCCTTCAAATATATTAAGATATATGGCCTATGTTTTGTTAAAGAGTTTATCTTATGAATGAAGAAGATTAGGTTACTTAAAGACAGTTAGACATTTTGTCTTGACGAACTTAGCATTTCCTAAACATGCACAAATATGCTGGAGCACTGTCCAGGACATAGATGAATAGTGTTGAATTATGTACCTGTAGTATGCTAAGTTCCCTTTGGTGGGACACTAAAAGAGAGGGCTAGGGGGGTTCAAGGAGCAGGATGATTATGGATATAGCAGCATGTATGTTTTCCCCTATAGTTGAATTCTTTAATATTACCTTACTTTATCTCTTTGTATTTCAAAGACTTCCGTTGCTTCTTCGTGTATTGCTGCTCTGCTTCTCATTGCACATGCCAAATTCATTAATTTTTCTCTGTTCTCTTTGTGACAGACAATGAGGGTGAGACATTCAAAGAGGTCCGCCTGCAGATGCACTTTCCTGATTAAGTGGCTTTTTCGGTATACCGAGAATGAAACTTTAATTGTCCCATCTGGTTCCATCATGAAGCTTGCTGCAGGAAACATTAATTCCCATCCAGTTATTTCTGCATTCTTAAATACCAAAGAAGAATCCTATTTTTCTACTCAATCATCATCCTATGGAGTTCTTCATGACACGGAAGGCGAGATTGATCTTCATGGACTGTTGAAACAGATGGAACACATTGGCAGTTTGACTGACGTATCCAAGAAAGAACATCTAAAGGACACTCTTATTGGTGTGGACCATGGTAAATTTACTGTGAGCATTCAAAATCATGTTTCCCTACTTTGTTTTGAGTACTTTTTAGCTCCTTTATATGTTCTGTCTTTCTACTGTAGTTTCACGCACCAAGACTCATGATCTCCTTCAACAAGGGCTAGGATTCACATGCATGTTAGCTATGTTGCTCGGAGTTGGTGTCCAGTATCCGACACGGGTCCGTGTCCGGGTATCGGACTCGGCTATTTTGTTCAAAATTGTGCATGGTTTTAGATATAAATGAAGTGTCCTGGGTCCGTGCATGAAGTGTCCAACGGGGTACTTGAGGGAAACTGAAGAGTCTGTCCTTCATAGCTTATATGATAGCTTATATGAAGGGTTCTTATTTACAAAAGAGAGCATCACACGATATAATTTCTAGCACAAGACAGGATGTACCATGTGGCATTCTGTTTTCTGTTGGTATTGCTTATGAGATCAACTTCTGGTTAGCTGCTTTAGTGGGATAGGGGTGGAGGGTGGGGGGATTTTTACTTCTATCTAGCTTACCAATGAGCTTTCAGACTTTTCCAATTTTCAGGTGGTCGTGAAAGGAATTGCTTGAGAAGATCATCAAGGAACCATGATAAAACAAAAAAACCAATGGAGTATCTCATTACCTCTGCACCATCACCTATTCAGGAAGCTGTAGAAAATCGATCTCCTCTTAACCCTCTTGCTGCTCGCGCAGTTCTGGCTTCATTGGTGTCAAAACTTCCAGAACCATTTGAATCTGATCATCAGAAAGATCCTTCTTGTGTCTCTAATATGAATTATACCACTCTCATGCATGTTTCTGGGGATTTTGGCTCTCATTTTGAGAACAATGTCAAGGTAGAATGTGTCAAAGGAGTAGACACTTTAGAATCATTAGTGACAGCCGAAATGGAGTCGTCAGGCAAGAAGCTTCAGGCACAAAAGTCTTTTAGAGCCCTGGTCATGGAGGTCTGCCATAAAAATGAGCTGTGTATAGATTCTAGTTTCAGTATATCCTCCTCAGTGAGTGATGAGGAGTCAATTCAGCCCGGGGGAGCTGGCAGATTAAATCGTTCAGCAACCAAAAGAAAGAGTGAAAACTTAAATGGGGAAGTTCAAACCAGAACGTTGGCTAAAGACACAACATTTGTCCGACTGACTCGTTCAGCTACTCATAAAGGAAAAGGAGATTTGGTTAATGACAACAAAAAAGCATTTCAAGAGAAACCAGTGAGAGAAACCAGATCAACTTATTCAATAGAAGGAGAAAGTGAAGTTTTGGATGGGGAAAATAGAAGCAGACCCCTTGATGAGGAGCCAAAGTTCACTGTCTTGAGCAGTAGGAAACGCCTGACTCGATCATCAGCTCGTGAAGGGACAGTGAACTTAAACGACCAAGTTAAAGAAGTATCACAAGCCAAACTAGGAAATAAATGTGCTCAACCGCTGTGTGCTCAGAAAAGTGAATCTGTTGTCGATAGTATGGTATCGACAAAGAAAAGGACCTTTTCCCAGGATAATGCTGAGCTGAAGCTACCAGAAGATGATAAGAAGCAAAAGAGAACGAATGCTGTGGACGGGGATCAACACTCTGCAGGTTTTCACTTGAATTTTATGAAGTTGGCTTCTTTTCTTTTTTCTTTTGTTTGTCTACTAGACAAAAAAATTCTCTCATTAGCATATACATACATGCTGTGGCCCTATGGAGGTGCTTACCTAGCAGAGAGTGATGCATAATTAATTGAAACAGCTCAGACTTAAGTTCTAAAAATAGAAAGGATAACTTTGTTAATGTGACCAAAGCATAGATAAGTTTCCATTTATAAAATAGTTATGTTGGCTAAGGAGCAACATCCATAATATACCTTTCTTCCTCAAAAACACCCGGAGACCGGAGTCATAAAAGGTAGGTGCAGACTGCAGAGTAATCTATTTAAGCCTGTCTTAGATGAAAATAATAATTTGCCAAGTAAACTACTTCGTATTAATTAATAAAGTTGTCAACTGTTATGCAAACAGAGAACTTTACGAACAGAGACTATCTTTTAGATGAAAATAATTAGTCATCTATAGGATAACATGTTCTCATATTCTGTGGTTAATACTTAATACTTCTTTGACAAACTCGTTCAAGCTTACTCGACTTTTCTCACTATGAGCGGAAGCTGTTATGGGTAATATAACCTCAATTGATCTCGTCATTGTCTGACTAAACAAGGCCAATTTTGTTCGAGATGTTTTTGTTGAATTACAGACTGATACAAGATAAGTACTCGTATTTTACCCATTGGCTTTTGCCTGTGGTTGCTTTCTATTCATTCATTTGTTTTCTTAAGGTACATTGTAATGCTAATTTAACTTCTATACATGTTATTGCAGTTGAAGGCTGGAGTAGGTTGGATAACCAATCCCTAAACAGGTCCCGTTCTTCCAAATTCCAGTCATCACGCCCACGTACTCGCTCACAAAGTACATCATAGTTTCAGGTGCAATAGTAAGGTAAACCGGTCTGCTTCTAGTTGTGCTTGCTTACTTAGAGTCTATGCCAGGTGCTTTGATTCTGTATTTTTTTTAAGACGGGGGAGGAGGAATACTTGAGGCATTTCAATTTTGTTTCTCTAACTTATGTAATACTTTCAATGTGTGCACTACATGTAATGCTCCAGTTAAGATTTTAATCCACATATTGACTGATATAAGTGCACAATCTTGATTCCTGTATACAACCTTATACAGCATTCAGTCTTAAATCTTGTATCACTTGGGCAAAGGATTTGTGCTAGTCTTACTGAATAGAATGGTAGGCTTAGGGTCTTCTTCTTCCTTGTTGCCCTCGAAAGGGATAGGGCTGGTTTTTCTTGTGAGGGTTAGTTTCTACTGTCTTTCGTTGATTTGCTTATTGGATGATTAAACGCCTCAAGATAATGACTCACAAACCCATTAAGGGAACTTACATAAACCAAATTTGTTAACATGTATAGTTAATTTTTAGAGTTTGGACGTAAACCAGATCCCATTAAGAACACTTATAACTGTATCTATTACTAATTCCACCTATGGCCCATGTAACTACCTCCCTCCTTGCGCAGCCATTTCATGCTCCAACTTCCTTGTGCATGAAGCTGCTTCTTCCCTTCATGTGTTGGTGTGTCCCATCAATTGAGGGTCTAAATTAGGTACTTCTGTTCTCTGATCTATTCTCAGAGGTCTGTTATTCTATCCTTAAAGAGCAGATTGGATATCTATATCTAGCCACAAATATATGTACTGCCATACTAGCAACCTATAATGGTTATGGCAATGGGGCACAGGGTGTAGGCTTGGGAAATGGCTGCTGGGGGAGCTACGGCAGTGGCTGGCTGGAAGTTGACGTTGCTAGAGTGCCCTGCAAACCCCCCCCCCCCCCCCCCCAAAAAAAAAAAAAAAAAAAAATCCCCCGAGCTGCATTGTCCAATATTGATGTTCTACCATTCATGAATTTAGAGTCAATGACCACTCAACATACCAATATCTTTTTTATGTATTTGTAGATTAACAAGAATAGGAAAAGGACAAAGGTTTGTTTGATTCCAACTCACAAGTCTTATCGTGCGATTAACTGACAATTTTCTTGAAAACATTGGCAGGGTTCACGTACATTTAAGCCACGGTCAGGAGGATTTGAGTTCGGCTAAGTAGTAGCACCTTGGTTGAGGAAAGTCGGGTTCCGGATAGTAATAGCTGCACCGCTGCGTGGAGCATAACTAGAGTACATAATGGTAGTGGGTGCAATTAGAGTACATAATGGTCAGTGGATGCTGTCACATTCAGGATCATGAAAAAATGCAACCCGTTGTGTATATTAACGTCATGTATACCTGCACGCTATTATTCTGAAATGAAAGCGATTTGGCCAGTGTTTGTTGGTCTACCTCTATTATAAGTGCATATGTCCATATTGTGGAGAAATCAATCAAACCATGGAATACGACGCTGTTAAAGTTTTGTATATGGTTGCAGACTAGTCATGAGAATGTACATAAATAATTGCCATTATGCTTTCATTCTATGAAATGATCATTATAATTGAGGGCTTAACATATAAAGTTTGGGGGCTATAGATAGGCAAGGATATATCCCTGTGGGCTATGGTTACCCCATAGCTTGAAAGTTTTGTCGGTTGCTCTCAGTCACTCATCCGCCACAAATTCGAAAACATTTTTCCTTTAATTACTCCCATTTCCACTTGAATTTTGTTTGGCCAACCCAACTAGTCGACTAGTCGTAGTATCCTGTCCCAAAAGTTTCTGTATAGTAACGAAACTTCCAATTGAAATGTTTATATATAAAATACAAATCTTATGACGTACGAAGTACATTCGGAGGTTTTAGCTCCCCTTCTATTTCTCTTTTACATTTTCACAATTTTATGTACCTCTTTTTGAAATATATGGCACATGTTTTTTGGATGATTCATCAGTGTTCAGTCCCTCATCTTAAGTTCAATACTTGTCAATAGGAATAAAATGGGTATTTTAAAGGAATATAACAATCCCATGCAAGTTGACCATATATTGGACTAAACTTATACGTATTTCGGTATTTGGTTATTCTAAAGGTTCTAATACAAAGAGAAATCATCTCAGATACTCATAATTTCCTTTCTTTCTTTCTTTTTTTTTTTCTTTTGACAAAGAGAACTCAGGAAACTAATCGTTTAGGAGACGTACATTATACAGTACAAAAGTACATATTGATGTATGTAATCCTTACTCGTGAACTTAGAATACACAAGTTTTTAAATTACATTTATATAACGATTTTGAACTATGTAGGTACTCATGTAGCCCAAGACCGTCTACTTTCATCATAAAGTAGATGAGCTTTCTGCAAGCTAAATCAACTCAAACTTTTTCCAAGTCAAGTCAGATAAGAGACTTATATCACTTTGTATGGTCAGTATGGCTCCGTCTACTTTTATGATAAAAATAAAAAGACAGTCTCTTCCAAGAGTTTTCTGCTCATGAAGAGCCTATGCACCATGTCTCACTACCCTTTTGCTGAAACTGGTTCAAGATTGAAAGTACGAGGACAATTGTAGACGGTGCAGAAGGACTGGATACACATGAGACCTATGATCAACAGTGAGGCCAAAAGGACAACCATCCTCCAAGAACCATACACATAAGTCCTTGCCGCCAAGTAAAACCTCACCTTCTTTGTGCTGAAGAAGTATGCATTAACCCCTTTGATTGTTTCGTCGATGAAGTCGACACGTGATAACCTAATGGATTTGCTCATTCCATTCCAAAGAGTTGCTACCTCTTCATAGCCAAACTCACTCTTGATATTGTTTAATTGTGCAAGAATCTTAGCATCCTCTGCGGTGTCCACAATCCCGTTCATCAGCTCAGTGTACCGCGCAAAAACCAAGGGACCCGAAACAGCTGAGGCTTCATAGGCCACCAAGTTTCGCACGATAACTTCTGAGTTTACATCCAAGTTGACTACGGGAAGGTGTAATACCTTGTATTTTCCGTCAAACTTGAGCGTATTAATGCCTCCATATGTTGGACAGAATGTGACTCCTTGATCGCGAAGGTTTGTCACGGATGGTATCATAATCTCTTCTACTTTCAAGACGTCCTTGCTATCACCAGAATTTTCATTTCCTTCCTTTCCCTTGAACAACTGGGGCGCAAATTTGGAGATAATAGGTTCAAAAGCAGTTACTAGCTTTAGTGGACCGCTCTTGAGCTTCTGCATGACCCCCAAATGTGAAATCTTTCCCCAGAGATCCTTGAAAACCTTTGTTGCTTGGCCTATGTTGCTTGACACATGGCTGTAACATCCCTTTATAGGGTTGACCATCCCGTCGACTTCAAATTTTTTGCTTACCTTGTGTGGATCATCTTGAGGTTCCTCGCACTTAGGTACCATCAGTTGATAAAGCAAATCCAGCAAGTGAGCACACTGGAGGACGTTGGAGAGGGGAAAATCTTCGTCAATCAACTTCAAGGGGGCAATCTCCTTACAAATAGCTAGGAACATTGGGGGAAGTAAGGTATCGGCTAGCTCCGTGGACGAGCACTGGATCCTTAAGATCCTCTTCATGACAAGAATCGGAATTTGATTCTCCAACATCATGATGTCTTTCAAGACAGAGTCATACCCGAGTTTCCTTCCCTTGAGGTCGACTAGGAACGACATCCTGGCTGAATTGGCCAGGACGCTTTCGCTTCTATTCACAAAGATGTGGAGAAATTGTAGTAAGAAGAGGCCGTCGATGGCCATCATCCATGACAATGTCTCTACATCCATGATCAAGTACTTGTGGTAACAAGCGCGGATTTTAAACTCCGCCTTGGCAAGCTTATCGACAAGGTCTTGAAATTTCAGGCTTTTGAAAAGGACTTGGACCCTCTTGGCTGCAATGAGCTTATACCGCTCCATCTCATACAAATCTTCGCGCCAATGGTGGTATGGTCCTAGGGCTATCATTTGAGGGGTATAGGCTTCTGGCTTTATAATTTTGAGGGCTTTCGGAACATTGTAAATGGAAGCAGGTTTATCAATATCATCTTCTTCCTCTTGCTCAAAAAAGCTCCGGATTTGGATTAGCCATACGTTTTCAGTAGGGACTGGAGACATTTTTCAGGCTTGTTGGGATAGAGCAAGAGAAGGCAAGATGAATATACTATACGTTAAACGTTATGCATGCGTCTATAATGCGAGAGTATGAGGGTGGAGAATCACTTATATATATAGCTTAAGCTACTCTAGGTGATCCATCTCATCTCATAGTCGGAGTATCTTTAGCAGATCCTTTGACTAATAAATTGAACATCTTTTTCAATAATTATTTACATTTAACGTATGTGTACAATATAAGGTAGCTTGTTACCATTACTTAACCTATATGGCTGCGAACAATGCGTGCGTAACTATCATGGAACATATATGAAACGTGGGGTTTATATCGACCTTTTGTACGTCTCTAGTTATTGAGTAAGGATGAGAAGATTTACCATTTTGTGGACTCTGGTTCATGTGGAAAATTACAGGTGTGAAATGCGGAATTTTTCACCTGTGCGACCTGGATGAAGGGGGAAAATCTACATGTTGTTTTGTTAGTGCAATAATTCAGGGGTACATGGATTGGGTTAGGGAATTGACATATATATATGAAC